>JALPQI010030858.1:0-75214 GCA_025490895.1 Thaumatotibia leucotreta
TCGATTGCTGAAAGTAGGTAACTCCCTTAGAGTAATAGGCGCAAAGATCTATAACAAAATTCCTGAAACTATTAGAAATTTAAGTACAGAGCGCCGCTTCACACATCAGCTCAAAACATTCTGCACCGCGAAGGCTTACTACTCTGTAAGAGAGTTTCAGAGCGAGTGAGTGAATATGTCGTAGGTTTAAGTGCCAACTGACATTCTAATTGAATCAAACCTGACATTGTAATTTTTTATATTTTAATTTAATGTATTCATTTTATTTGTGATCAACAATGTAATTCTATATTATTTCTAATTTTATAATAATTTACATTCAATAAATGTTATTGAACTAGTATGATAGTAGTACCTAATGTCATGACATAAATTATTTATAAAGATTTACCTAGTGTACCCATGTATAAGCGGACAATGTATAATTAGTACAAATAAACGATCTATCTATCTATCTACCATCCGTGTTAGGTAGAGCCTCCGCTAGCTAACGTGGATTACTGGAACGGACGCTCGTCTAACGAGAAACTGTATGAACGACGCTAACGAGGGCGCGTGCTTCGGATTTTAATACTGAGCCGGACTCCGGACTCTTTCTTTTGATTCTTTAGTCATCTTACACAGTTTTAAAAACCTAATATCGCGTTGTAAAATTTTAGCAAAAGTAAAGCAACAAACGACCAAGACAATCTGATGAAATCCGGTTCAAATTAGTGAAGTAAAATTAACACGTTGAATGCGGCAACATAATTTTATAATTTACTTGCAGTGCTATACATACCATTTTTGAATTGTAGGATAGTCGTACACTGGTGCGGTACAAGGCTATTTTGGTTTGTGAGTAAAGGTCTCTATTTTAGATGATATATCGTTGTTGGTTTTACAAATCGGTGATTTATTGATTACAATGGCTAGTTAAACAATTGAATGATCTAAGTCTGTTGTCGTTACAAGCTATCGAACTTGGTTTAGGCATTATAGGAAAATTAATTAACGATACGAAATTGACTTGTGTCGCACCAAGGGAATAGGGCGGATGCCGTCTAGTCGATATTTTGGTGGGGATGGGAAATATAATGAAATAATGTTATCGATATCCCCGGATAGGGTCCCCACGAACGACCAGCGCCAGGATCCTCAAGGGTCCCTCGGCATGAAGCTGATGGTGGACCTTTTTAGTTACGCTTTATAAAATGTACATCACTGGCATTGTAATTAAGTAGTTAAGTTTAAATTAAGCGTTATCGAATACTTCTTCTTAAAAGTTCTTCCCTTCTATTCTATATCGGTTGTTATAATTTAAAAAAATCTAACTTAAAGTTCTTCTATTCTATTCTATATCGGTTGTTATTATTTAAAAAAAATTACCTAAAATTACAAATTCTTCCGATTTTTTCGCTTTACTTCGTTCACTACTCGTAGTTACACTTTCACTGCACTCAGTCTCTTCGAAAATCGTTTGTAACAATTTTCGCGATCGTTTTCTCGGTGCATTCATGATGAAATCGGAACTGCCATCGAAAGATAAACAAAAGACACGTAATCGTTACCCCCGCACTGGCTGTACTGACCTGTACTCGTGGTGCTGTACAAGACAGTAGGTATACAAGACACTTTTAGCCGGTACCACACTGGTTGATTATTTTTTTCACCTAGTGCGGTACGAGTCAAATTTGTCTTGTAAAGTTTGATGTACCTACTAGATAGAACTTATAGAAAGATACATAAATGTATACTTGACTCCTTCTAGCTCATAGTATTTCATAGTCAAATCGACCCCGCACGAGACAGAGACAAGCTACTTCTGCACTTCGCACCAGAAGAAAGTACATTACAAGTCGAAATTGGCATGTACCGTATTCAACGTGTTAAGTTGCGAAGATCAGTGAATAAATAAATAAATAAATATCTTGGGACATCTTACACAAATCGACCTAGTCCCACGGTAAGCTCAATTAAGGCTTGTGAATCAAGGGTTTGAGTGGTGCTGGTAACTATTCTGGTTTCCCCTACAGGCGTGGCGTGGAGTCGGAGTACACGGTGTGGTACCGCGAGCGCGCGGCGCACGAGTGGCGCACGCTGCGCCTGCTGTCGCGCGGCGTCACCGAGGCCTCGCTCACCGGCCTGCGGGCCTCCACGCCGCACGAGCTGCGAGTCCTAGCTACGGACAGCCTTGGGGACGGACTCTTCAGCAAGCCACTGTTCGTCACCACACTAGGTCAGTCATAAGGCGTGGCTCACCGGCCTCCACACGAGCTGCGAGTCTTAGCTACGGACAACCTTGGGGACGGACTCTTCAGCAAGCCACTGTTCGTCACCACACTAGGTCAGTCATAAGGCGTGGCACACCGGCCTCCACACGAGCTGCGAGTCTTAGCTACGGACAACCTTGGGGACGGACTCTTCAGCAAGCCACTGTTCGTCACCACACTAGGTCAGTCATAAGGCGTGGCACACCGGCCTCCACACGAGCTGCGAGTCTTAGCTACGGACAGCCTTGGGGACGGACTTTTCAGCAAGCCACTGTTCGTCACCACACTAGGTCAGTCATAAGGCGTGGCTCACCGGCCTCCACACGAGCTGCGAGTCTTAGCTACGGACAGCCTTCGAGACGGACTCTTTAGCAAGACTGTTTGTCACCACACTTGATCAGTCACAAGGTGTGGCCCGTCTGTTTTCGAGCTTCCATCGTGCATGAACTATTCGACTATGTTTGATGGCGATGGACAGCCTTGACGATAGACTCTTGTGTGAACAGTGAGTTACCGAACTCACTGTTCGTCACCACTGGGTCACCAGGTCAGTCACTAGGCGTCAGCCTACTCACGGGTTTTCAACTCACATGAGCTGCGCGTGCTGGCCACCGACAGTCTCGGGGAAGGATCTTTATTGACTCCACGCTTCACAGACACACAGCGCCGTGGCGTCTCTGATTAATCGGCATGCTTTTATGCTTTACCCTCTTTACATCTTGTACTGGTTTGACGGCGTAATGCTTGCTATGGTAAGGCACGACCGGGGTTGCGTTGAACCTAAGATTCTATTTTCCACCCGTAATAAACAAATCATAGCGTCCTAGAATATTTCAGTACCATTAAATAACGATGGGATTGGGTTGTTGTGTTCCAGATCCCGACGTAGATGAAAGCGAAGCGGCGTTCGTGGCGGCGGCGACCGAGGCGGGCGACGCCGTCACCGCGGGTGACGACGATGGCGAGGACGAAGTTGGGCGAGAGGAAGCAGAGGATGCTGCGCAGGAGGCCGCTGCAGGTACGTTACTAGAGTAACTATTCTTGAATCCATGACCGAAATGAATTCAAAGTAAATCCCGTTGCTCCATTATCAGATAGTATCAATTCTGTTTCTCAGGATTGGCGCCGGTTAGAAGCTGTGGTTAGATAAAAGTATTAAACCTTGGAAAATATTGTAATAAAAGGAAAAAAATATTTGCAACACCTTTTAATCTTTTAATTTACATACATAATCTGCGTCAAGCACCAGTCACCGTTAAAAAGTCCGCTAAAAAAATGCATTGTAGCCGTCGTAGTTAGATATGAGAAATTTCATAGAATTTTTCTGGGTTTCGTTGATCAGGCGAAAGGCTGAATAAAGTAATAAGGTTGCACTTAACCAAACGTTTAGATGGTATCAGAGGTAATAATACCTCTGATACCATCTGAACGTTTGGTTAAGTGCAACCTTATTACTGACAATAATGTCATGTACGTTACTATGTCGCAGGTGCGGGTCAGCTGCAGGTGTCGGTGCGGCTGTTAGACGAGGGCGCGCTGGTGCGCTGGGCGGACGCGGGGGCGGCGGCGGGGGCGGGCGGGGGAGCGGGGGCGGGCCGGTGCGAGCTGCGCTGGTACCGCGACGAGCGCGAGGGCCGCCGGCTGCTCGCCACCGCGCACACGCACCACGACCATCTGCTGGGTGAGTCTGCCGGATGGGGGACCTTTGCCGGACGGGAGCGGCTGGTGAATGGCGGCGAGGCGGTGGGTGACCGCACGAATGCGACACTGATAGCTCCTGTGGGTGTGGAAAGTCGTTATCGAGTTTCACTAGATAATGTAATTAATGGGAAACAGTAGAAATTGGTAGCAATTTTGTCAATTGAAAATTAGTTTGCTCAAGATTTGTCTCTATCCTGCATACAGTCTCAGAGATTAGGTATCATACTCGCATATGATGCGATCTCGGAGAAACCCCGAGCATTGCCCTCTCCATCGCTCGTTGAGTGACTCTGAGCCTCCTAATGAGTCCCATAAGAACGACCACGTTTCAGATCCGTAAGTAATCACTGGCAACACACACTGGTCGAAGACTTTCGACTTGAGACACTGAGGTATATTGGACGAGAAGATATTGCGTAGTCTCCCGAGCGCCGCCCAACCCAGTCTGATTCGACGATTGATCTCCTTCTCGAAGTTGGACTTACCTAGCTGGACTGTTTGTCCCAGGTATACATATTCGTCAACAACTTCGAGTGTAGAGTTTCTAACTTTCACTGGAGTTGGTATCACATAGACGTTCGACATGATCTTCGTTTTGTCCATGTTCATCTTAAGACCGTACATACCAAACTATAAATTACTATTCCGGTTTAAAGTCCGATCAAAAGCTGAAAGAAGATTTGACCCGTGCCGATGTCGTCTCGTGCCACAAGTCTGTGTAACGTAATTTTTTGTTCCCAGTCTCGTCGGTGGAGGAAGGCGCGCAATACTGGGCGTCGGTGTCGTGCGGCGGACGGCGCGGCGGCGCGGGCGCGGCGGTGCCGGCCTACTCGCGCCTGCGCGCCGTGGCGGGCGGCTGCGCGGCGGCGGCGCTGCTGCTGGCGGCGGCGGCGGCGGCGCTCGTGCTGCTGCGCCGGCGCCGGACCCGAGCGCGCCGTCTGCCGCAAGCGCCGCTGCCGCCGCCGCCGCCGCCCAAGCGGCGATACTGACCGCGAACTCTTGTTATTACTTCTATGTAAGGCCCGGCGGCGGTGCCTGGCGGGGCGTCGAGCGTCCAATAGATTTGGACGGCGTGCAGTCCACGACAGGCACGCGCAAACGTTTACATTTGTTTGACATGGCCGCCCCGCTGCACGCCCCACGCCCCGCTCGATCGTCTACTCAGGCCATAGACTAATAGGCCATATGGAACGTGTCGCACGGAGAGCGATGATTCATCGTAGTATAGGACCTATAGCGAAATGCTGTAACGTCCTAAATACGTTAGATTGTGTATGTAAATGTCCTAGCGTCATGTTACGTATACCTTATTAGCTGATACCCAGCTTAGTTAATTTATTTTAATTATAATGATGATTTTCGCTGTAGGTACCTACCTACTTTATTCTACCTGACAAGCACTCGGATGTCATCAGAACTATCAGAAGATGTGATGAGTAGATACCTAAAACTTAGTGTAGAAAATCCACATTAAAGTCTTTTAAGAATAAAATTAAAGTAGTTAGACATTCGACACTAAAATATAACTAAAAGATTAAACACAATGCACGACATGTTTCAGGGAGCCTAGGTCTCCTTTACTACAGGCACTAAGTGCGTGCCGCACGTTCGCGAAACAGCGGGCACAGCGAAGTGAAACATGTTGCGCGTAGTGACTAAAATTAAATATACGTAAGAGTAACCGTTTCGTTATAATTTGGTGTTAAATATGTCTCAAGATAATTGAAATTTAATTATTTGGGTATATCCTCTATTACACCTGATGATAGGTACACAATTTATTTCTGAGTGATGATTAGCAACTGAGACAAAATATAAATGAACATTTTATTTCTAAGCCCCACTCACAGAAATAAAATGCTGTATGGACCATTAATAAGTGTGTAGTACAGTCGAGTTCCATTACCCGAAGGATGTCTGAGACGTTCCCTAGTCAGATTCCTACTTCTGTAGACTGGGATCTACCTACGAACGGCTACGAAACGAAATAATGCATTGTAGAACTGAGTAAACAAGTAGAGTCCACTCTCGCAAATAAGTATATTTTTTTATTTATGTAAATAAATGTAGAGAATAAAATTAAATAGACGATTGCTTCGAATGTTTCATTTATTTCCCAACTTTATTTGCCTTTCTACGAGTCAAAATAAGTAAGTGAGTACCTGCATATTGTACACAGCAATTGATGCTGTGTACAATATGCAGGTATTAATAATAATAATAGGCAATAAGACAATAAGAAAACCTAGTTTCCCTAGCCTAGGCCTATTCGCCAGAAGCCAAGTCTCGAAGCGTTTCAGTACTCATACCGCGAGTACCAGTCGATTGCCTAAACTACTTGACCGTCCGGTCTCAGTGGACAGGATCACAGACCTTGATACCTGCACATAATCGCGCCTTTAGGAAGTCTACCTGATTCTGATGGCCGGTCCGAATCCTGCTTCGGACGTTGGTGAACTTGGTTGTTCTATTCTAACATGAACGAAGAATTCATATAATAAATCACTAAGTAGATAAAAACAACAACGCAACTGGATTGTTATCCTGCCGCAGCTATTCATAATTCACACTGACGAGGATGCGTAGAAAACGTAATTTCACAGTTCTAATAGGTATTATAGTACCGCACCTTGGCAAATCAGTTGATGATTCCGATATCTACTGGTACGGTGGAAACAGTTATCGTTGAAGTGAATCGTTATTTAATAAATAATAATAAATAAATAAATATCTTGGGACATCTCACACAAATCGACCTAGTCCCACGGTAAGCTCAATTAAGGCTTGTGATGTGGGTACCAGGCGACGATATATATAATAGATAGATACATATAGATACTTAGATACATACACAGCCACGACCAAGGAACAAACATTTGTGATAAATAAATACACAAAGAATGCCCTCGCCGGGATTCGAACCCGGAACCTCCAGCTTCGTAGGCAGGGTCACTACCAACTAGGCTACAGAGGCTGACGGCTGACTATTTAATAAATGGTGGATGAGTCTTCAAGGACTGCAAATGTTAGGGCGCGCCACGATATGCAAGGTGGCGAGAGTGAGACACTGCGCAGTAGCGACGAGACGCGCGCTTCAACCACACTCACAAAACGCAACCGGTCTCTTTCAAACTTACAGCAGTGAGTCAATTATTACCTACCCTACCCAAATTAAGGAGTAGGTAGGGTTGTGAAATAAAATTCTGGGGCAGACAATAAATGTTACTTATTCATTTTTTGATATTTCTTTGGCACGATATATGTTAATACAAAATTCGAGATAAGTAAGGTACTTAACAGCTTACTAATTGGAGCCCTAGGGCCCCTAGGCCATGGTTGAGTTGAGTGTACGATTGACGTGAAATAAGTTATTATACTAAATATTCGTCCCATATTCCGCAGTGTTTGAAGACGAAAGTCTTTAATCAGTGTGTGTTGCCAGTGATGACATACGGTACTGAAACGTGGCCGCTTACAATGGGTCTCATAAGAAGGCTCAAAGTCACCCAAAGGGCAATGGAGAGGGCTATGCTAGGAGTCTCTCTGCGTGATCGGATTAAAAATGAGACCATCCGCAGCAGAACCAAAGTAACCGAAATAGCTCTCCGAATCGCTAAACTGAAGTGGCAGTGGGCGGGGCACATTGCGCGTAGAACCGATGGCCGTTGGGGCGGGAAGGTTCTTGAGTGGCGGCCACGTACCGGAAGGCGTAGCGTGGGTAGGTCCCCCACAAGGTGGACCGATGACCTGGTGAAGGTCGCAGGAGTCCGCTGGATGCGGGTGGCGCAGGACCGGTCATTGTGGCAATCTTTGGGGGAGGCCTATGTTCAGCAGTGGACGTCTTTCGGCTGATATGATGATGACTCAAACTACTTATTTTTTCAGTTTCAAACTTGGATAGCGATCTCACACCGAAACTTAGATATTACTATAGGTAAGCTCGACTCGAAAGACCATCATGACCCGCAATTAAATTAGACATAGACATAGAAAGATTTTATTTAGCATCACAAAAAAGGACAGTAATTAAAGCTATCTCTTATTCAAGCTTTAACTTGCAACGGTGCACGGGTTACATATTCCTACGACGTACCTCCTTAAGGACGTATATGTAGATACAAACGTTGACGTTGTATGCCTGCCCCTGTCAGCAGCCTGCATGGAGCACTACACGGAGCTGCCGCTGGACGCCGCGGAGCGCATCCTGGCCGCCTCCTGGTACCAACACTCCCGCACCACGCTACTCTTCGTGCACGGCTTCATGGGTAAGTATAACAATTACAGTAGGCTTACTATAACAAAATTCGTAAATATCGAAGTGTAAGAGACAGTTGCTGGGCTGATGATAGATTGAAATTAAAATTTTGTGCTGCCGCTCTAGATTGGCGGTGTTAGATCGGTGAGTTTATAGGATTCATGGTTTAGTTTCCGTCGTTAAGAGTTTATGATGACCAGATAACGTTTCATTGGAAATACCTGCATCCTCATGAGTCACACAATTTCGTCTTTAGGTACCATACAGTATGGCAGTTGCCGAGTATTAAGATGCTTTTCTTGTTATCGAAGGTGATTTGAGCACTGACGGATCGCGTGACGGTTGACAAGTACACTATCGTCGTTGAGAATTGGACATACGCACGGGAGGAGACGTGCGGGGAGCTGGCAGAAGACGACGTCACCACGGCCGGCCGCCGGCGACACTCGGCTTAACTTACTCCGTCGGCAACAGACGACACCGGAATTAATTTCTTTTATAATTGTTTGGCCGGGATTATTTGTGTATTTAAGGCGGAATAAACCAGCATTCGGTGTTCCAAGTATCTTAAGGCCATTTCAGTATTCTGTAGGTACCTACCTACTTAGTAGGTTCACGCTCTTCGTAAAATACTATAGGCTAAATGTTTTGTTTAGGTAAGCCGAGTGACCTGGCGACGACAACGGTGGTGAGCGCGTTTCTGCAGCGCGGCGACTGCAACGTGGCGGTGCTGGACTGGCGCGCGCTGGCGGCCCCCTGGCTTGTACGCTGCTACACTCACTGGGCCGCTCCCAATGCGAGGGAGGTAGATCCTCGCAGACTTCCTGCTGCTTTACTACTATGATTCAAGGAGTTTCCTCAATTCACCAAGGAATCATACATCAGAACTCTTCTTTGCTAGAAATAAGACAACACAGAGAAGTTCCGTTCGGATCTTCGTCTGCAATTCCACTTTTCCAAATCAGACTTTTTGATTGGTTGATGAAAATATAAAACGTAATGCGACACGCAAGATTTTAGGAGTCGTGGATCAATCTTTATAGACATAATAACTTAAGGACATAATTCGGTTTGAAAATATGTTGAGTTTGTTTCAGCTGGGCGACCGTTTAGCCCGTGCACTGCGGCGGCTATCGCAGAGTGGGCTGGAGTTGCAGCGGTCACACCTGGTGGGGCACTCGCTGGGTGCGCACGTGGTCGGCCTGGCCGGGAACGAGCTGCGCCGGCAGGGTCTGCTGCTGCCCTGGTAACGAACCATCCCATAAACTAGGAAGAATTAGTTCGGCTCCATATATGCAGCTATAGGATTGACCGGTCATAGTACTGACAATTAAATGTCTCAGGGTTGGGTAAGCAAAGAATTGGGGTTGGTGAGTCACGTCTAATAATGAAACTCAATGATTTCAGCTGGACAACGTCTCAACTACCCGCACGCCGTGCAGCCCGGCTGTCCGGACCACAGGGGACCCACGTTCTCAGCGGAAGGCAATTATTTCTATTTCTAAAAATAATTGAGGAGATACATAGTTCTATTTGGATACCTACTTGTTCTTCTCAGTAGAATCTTCTTCAAGTCGTGAAGTCGTGACAACCATTCTCGGTTTTTTGTCTATATGCCACTACGTTCCTCCGAGCATTCCTGTTCTGTGCCATTTGGAGGCAAGCCTGGGTGCTGGATTTTGTATTATATTGTACCTACATCACAATATTACAAACTCGCAACTAATTACGAACCTCGCGTTCGCAAAAAATCCACTAAATTGGCTTAACCAACCTAGCAACATCTGAGCTTGGACCTCATCATAAAATAAAAATATTACTATTACTTGTCACGTTGGTTTGGTAATTTCTTCAGTGAGTATCGATATGGCTGTCAATGTAATGTACAAAAGCGCTTAAATCGACGGACCCTACCTACGTAAATCATCGAATCCTAAACAAACGTTTTTTCAACTTTCGATGATTTACGTAGGGGCCGCCGATTAATACTCGTATTTGTAGACTTGTGCAGCCACAACCGCAGCTGGCAGCTGCTGGCGGAGGCGGTGGCGCGGCCCGGCGCGCTGCGGGGCTCCGCGCGAGCTGCGGCCGCCAGTGGAGCGCCCGGCGGGAGCGGGGCCCGAGGCGCGGCGCCACCACGCCGGACCTCCACGCTTACGGGCAACAAGTGTCAGTAGCTGCCAGACTGCTGCGTTGGCGACGAGGATTCTTTATAAGCCGGTTGGATATCGGAATACGGAATCCATAAAAGTGTGTGATGTGTTCATTTAGTTTTTTCACATTTGTCCCCTCAATCAAGTGAAGCGTTTTATTGTTTCAGAGTCCCCGGGAACTACTTCAGGACGCGGGCCGCGCCGCCGTACGGGCTCGGCGAGAAGGGACTGTATCCTAGCGACGCTCACCATCAGGACGAACTGAACAGGTCTGCTGCGCTCGTACATAACGACCTGAACATACCCTTCCGGGGATATCCCAAGATAAAAAGAAAGATGTAGCTTTTCTCAGTACATTGGAAATTAGATCGGAATACTTAATAAGGGCCAAGGAGAGATGACTCTTCCCTCCTTCTCTTCTCTCTTGTCTATAAATAATAAAATAGTAAGTAAATTCAATTGTTTTACTTAAGTTATTATATTTTTATTGTAAATCTATAAAGACAATATAAAAATAAACATCTATTTAAGTAATATCAAATTATTCTTTTAGTTGATTTAGTTCATTCCGATTTAAGTAAAGGTTTGGTATAGAGTGTGCTTGAGACTCATGTCGGGGACATCTTTAATTTTAAGACTATTTGGATTATCCAGACATTTCGTTAGACCTTGAGTTCTTTTACAATATTGCAGGGAGCAATCTCCTTTCAAGAACTCACAAGGGTTGTTCATAATTTAGGATTGTTGTAAGAATAGTAGTTAGTGATCAGATCAGAGCTGCCACAGCCAATGCATGCAGACGCCCTTGTAGAGCACGGTGGCGTTGGCGTCGCTGGAGCGGCAGCGCAGGAAGCACTCGTTGCGGTAGGTGCGGTGCGAGGAGGCGCACACGGGCATGTAGACGGCGGGGCAGTGCGAGCACTCGTCGGCGCCGCCCTCCACGTGGCACGTCGGCGTCTCCACGTGCCCCAGCTTGTCCAGCACGTTGCGGGGGACTGCAACACAACACAACGGAATATATGTGATGTCACTGGATGGCCTCTGATTCCAGGCCTCTTAAACAACCTTATCTCATGATTAGGCTTAGGATTTGTTTTTACAGCTGCTGGCCAGGCCGAGAGAAGAAACTACTGAAACTGGACTTAACTGGTATATAAAAATTCAGTTTCTTCACGATATTATGGTTCACGATGGGTAAAAATAGGAAATGATTGCGTCGTATATATTCAACTGTTTTGTAACAGAATTTCTAATAAAGTATATCAGCGAAAGAACAACTAACCAATACCGCACCGTAAAACCAGCACTCAACTTATACGAGTACCTAGTCCAAAAGTTCTCAAATATAAATGTGATCCAAAACTAAATATAATTATTTTGATTACGTGTAATACTTTTAAATAAGTAACTAAGACAAAACCATACATAATAGACCAGAAATATGGATTAAAGTTGCCGCTAGAACTATTGTGGGTAGAACTTGTAGGCTATAATTGTAGAATTGGAGTACACTTGAAAGGATTTAGCTACGGTAGCTACGGATGCTCTTGCTACTTACGGAGTTGGATATTCCCGAGCCTCGCACTGGGGCAGTCGAAGAAGACCTTGGCCTCGGAGAAGTCGACGCTGGCGAAGCTGATGAAGTTGACGTGGAGCGCCTCCCGCGGGTCGCCGTGCTGCAGCAGCGTGCGCCCGCCCAAGCCCTCCAGCGACACGTTCTGCCCCGCTCCACCTGCAGCGATCAAAAACTACGACTACGTATTCAGATATGAAATAAGCAATGTTACAGACTCAATTGAAGGTACAACATCGCTGATTGTAGCTACACTGCTTCTTTCCACAGTTCTATGTTTTTCATTGTATAGGTAAGTAAAGCCTAACAACTTACTATTTGACCCTCGCCATGTTGCGGATTTTCAGTGACACTAATTTATTTTACTGGCAATGATTACTGTTTGACATCAGCGGCCCTACCGCAAAAATCGAAATTCGTAAATTTCGAGGATTTGTCTCTCTCACTCTAATGACGCCTTCGTTTGAGTGACAGAGAAACATCCTCGAAATTTACGAATTTCGATTTTCGCGGTAGTAGGCCAGGCGTTGAATGTCATCGAATGTCACCGATGTAAACAAAAAGAAAATATATCGCGACTTAAACGATTTCATCATAAAAATGCCGAAAAAGATACCAATAGAAGCAAGAAAAATCGTCTAAAATACAATAAAATCTTTAAACCAAAGAAAGGACGAAGGATTGAATAGTATTCCATTGGAAAATGTTTTGCAATTGGTTACTGACATGACATCACATTATTGCCATAGGTAAACTGTTTGTAGCGACACTGTGTCAGGGTCAAATAGAAAGTTGTTAGGCTTTATCCATTTTCCATTAAGTATACGTAATAATCGATACGATCGATCGATCGGTCCAGCAGTGGACTATGACTGAAGATGAATAATCGATAAATTCGTAAATGTGGCGTAAAGGCTAGGTCCATAAATATTCTACTATTTCCGTCGGGATTTATACAATTTTACGTCTTACTTTGGCTGAGAAGTCAGATATACTCTATAGACAGTCAATTTATTTACGGGAAAAGCAGACGTAAAAAGTCCCCTTAGATCTCATCAGGTAAAATTGACTGTGATTTTCTATTTCGTCTATTTACCTTTAGTGATCTTGATGGTGAAGGGTCTGAACTCCCTCCAGGTGAGCAGCCAGGGCTCCTCCTTGGGCTCCATGGCCCACTTGCGGTCGCCGCGCTTGTCCGGGTCCGTCACGCGCCCGTCGTATCTGTATATTGCGCTCCACGGCTTCCCCCAGTTGAAGCGTGGATGCCATATTGATATGTCTGGAAACAGTACTTTCTACTTACCTGGGATTCTATAGGGTTATTTTTATAAAATACTTAATCAGAGTTATGCTGTATACATAAACAATATATCCACGCTTTTGTCAGCAGACCTCTACTTACCATGAACTTCAAAAATCGTAAATCTCGAGCACTACGTGCACATCAGGGGAACCAACCAACGATGACGCCCCGGGGTAATATAGGTACATTCCGTCCCTTATCACCGTGCCGCCGCATACTCCATGCGGGATAGAAAAACTCCGACAGATGTTAGAATTAGCTGTTTCTTGCTAAGCTTATGTCTGCTACGCACCCCTGCCATGTCAGGTTAAACCGATTCAAATAATCTCAAAGTGTACAAGTATGCTAATAGTTCGGACTTTAGCCAAGCAACCAACCTACCGACTGTTAGATCGCTTTAGCGCACCCTGAAGCAACGAAATTAATCAAAGTGTTCCGTCACTTCCTTGACGTCCTTCGAACCGGATGGTAGGCGTAATCGGAGGAAATACCTAGTTAGGTAGTAGGTTAGGTACCCAATATTTACCATTCTTGATGCTCGATTGTTGCAACCTGAAGAGGTTCCCTTCGGGTCGTGATCATATGTTTTAAGTGTAAGTACTTTTAACGTACTGAGTTCATAGTACTGGTCGGTGGCCTGCGGGTTGCGCGCGAACTCCGTGAGCAGGATGAAGATGCGGTACTTGGACCACATGCCCATGCTGATCTCCCACACCGACTCCGACTTGTTGACGGACAGCAAATCCTCGATCTTAAAGAATCTCGTAAACTCCCGTTTGTTTAAACATTCCGCTTTCTTACACCACTGATATAATCCAGAACCTATTTTTAAATAAGAACAATTTTTCAGTAAGGTACTATTCGGCTATTAATAATGAAAAAAATCTGAAGAATCAATAGTTCCTTACCATGAATAGTCCGGAAACCTAGAAAAAGATGAAAATATTGTTTAACCTGAATCAGTAATATTTCATTGAAGAATTACCAGAAAGATCAGGTTCAACTTCCATAAACGTGACGGAACCTATAACTTCAAAACCATTTTTTAAGGGCATATAATCTACTCTAAAATAAAAATTGCCTTTTATAATGACAGTAGGCAACTACATAAATATAGGGAGTCTTACGTGGTGTCTGGCGCCATAAGGCTGCTATAGAATCTGTTGTTTCGGCTGAGGCTGTGAACAAAACTGAAAAATAAAACTTTACTGAAAATGGATGCAAAACCAAACGAGTGCTGCGATTGCCATTGAAAACTGAAGGCACGTTATTGGGTGTAAACAAAGTGTTTCATTAGGGTACCCCTGCTACACGTAGTGAGGAGAGTTTTTAACCGACTTCAAAAAGGAGGAGGTTCTCAATTCGACTGTTTTTTTTGTTGTATGCATGTTACCCGATACCTCCGAGAATCGTGAATAGATTTTAAATTTTTTTTTTATTCGAACGTGTATAACCCCGAGATGGTCTCGTTGGCACCAAGATGCGGTCTGATGATGGGATTTTGGAGAAATCGAGGGATCTCTTCAAATGTTATAGGTATGGCGCGTTTGGTAATTTTCATTCATTTACCAGAAATTGCATTCACAAAATAGGATTTGAGGAATTCAATGATGGAAACAAATCGGGGATCTTGGAGAAATCGGTTGAAGTCGGTTTTTATTTAATTTTTAATTTGGTGATTATTTTTCCGTTTCTACCTTAACTTGTATCTATAGTATTGTTGGATAGATATTGAAAAATGAATAGGTAGAGGTTTAATAATAGTCTAGTACATTTCGATGCTAGTGCAAAATAATTTTTTTTCGACGAGGGTGAAAGTTGGAACTAAACTTTCACCCTCGTCAGGAGTTAAAAAGAAGTTTTTACACGTGTATCGAACGACTTTTTTCATAACAAGTGCCTTAAAAAGAGAAATTGCGTGCGCAAAGTTTTTTTTTCGCACTAGTTAGGACATTGCTTTGCTTGGACTATATCGCTCGATTCGCTTTTTACCGGTGGTAGGACCTCGTGCAGGGTCCGCCCGGATAGCTACCACCGTCTTACCCTTTAACCTGCCGCTAAATAGTTAATACTGTGTTCCAGTTTGGGGCTAAGATAGCCGGTGTAATTAGGTAGAGGGCCTGCTTACAAAGCTAAAGGGTTTCGGGTTCAGAATCCAAAAAATCCTCGGCAAATAGTGGTAACGTACAGTATGGACACGGCCCACTTACAATCTAAGCTAAACTGTACCCCCCCCCCCCCCCCCACCCTGCTCCGGTGACCGCACAGTTACTCCATGGAGTACCTATATAAGAGAGATCTATGTAAAGGAGAAAGATTTTTTTTTTATACGGCGATTCGAAACTTTTTAAATAAAAACAATTGTTTAATTAAGGTCTCTGCCCGCTAGACCGTACCATACCATGAACGTATCAGACAAAAAACTATTCTTTGAATTGAAAAGAATGAAATAATGCCCACTAGGACGCTCCGGCGCCGGCCAACACTGTCTCATACTTTTCCAGTCCAGGTCTAATGGGCAGAGTCCTTAAATGTCTTAGATGATCATAATGAAGATTAGTTTATTTATTCTCATTTATAAACATGTACAGCAAAATAAAATGCGCGAAATAAATTGATCTGAATTGATTTACTACCTGACATACTCATAACAGCTGAAGTGATCCGAAAGGCACACATTTCTTCAGTTATTTAAATTGACAATTTTTTTTTAAAACATGCTGTCTAAAAATTGCATTGAAAAGCAGAAATAAATTCACTAAAAGCAATATTATATACAACTATGTATAGAAATGTTTGTGATTGATTCTTCAATGTGAAGCCAATTTCATGCATGTGCCATTAATTACCTTTAATTTTTATGGTTCTACCCGATAACGGCAGAGAGTATGGTTTAAAACATAAATGCGCTTTTTTTTTCAGACGAGTTAGCAATATTTATAAATATTTGAAAAAATTAAACAATTTGTACGGAGAAGTGCTAATGACAGTAATGACTTCCTTGATCGTATCTATAACGTACCTACCTAAGGTACGAATCGATTTTTAAAAACAAATGATGAATTTTTTTATACCTACAATTTTGACGATTTTATCCATAATAAAATACATAATTAAATTAATATTTGGGTTGTGTTTAATTAAAAGTGGTAGCAAATAATTTAATTAAAATTTCTTTTTTTTTCTAACAGCATCGAAATATTTTAATAAACATATACAATTTACAGGTTAAAATAGTTACAAAAGTTCGAGTCAAATAACCCACCCTGTGTCATTCCCGGCGCAAAAGTGCCCGTCACGATTGCTGCATTGCCATAGCATTTCTTAAAAATATTTTCCAATTTTAACACAAAAAATGTGGTTATTGTGAACTTATCTACGACTTTTCATTGTATTCGTAGTTGTATTTTATTCGTAGTTTTGATGATAATCAATCACTAATGATATGAAAAACAACAAAACATGATATCGACATGCATGTTACAAAAGTAGATTTTATTGTTTAAAAAAATGGCTTATATAGCAATGCAATATCCACGCAGGAAACGAGAATTAAGGGCATAAAAGTACAACTTATGCCGCTCCACAGTAGAGGTCGCTAGTGGTAACGTCTCGTCTTGTCTAAGCGTTTACTTGTAAGACAATATTAAGGCTATTACATAAGGTTCTTGAAATAATACAAAAAACAACAGATAGATGAAGGATGCTCATCTGTCTGTTTGATACTTTTTTATTCTTTCAAGAACCCAATCTCTACAATGGTGATAGACGTCCTTTCGGGTCGTCTCCACAGTTATATATATATATATACTGCTGGGTGGAGCCATATGCAACGTGGTTGTATACAAAGTAAAAAGGGCCCAAATTTGTTTAAATCAACTTTTAAATGAATTTATTCCGACGGAGTTTGATGCTGAATTTGACACATGAAATACTTGAACACGAATACCAATCCATAAACGCGTGTCCGCTGCCTCGAAAATCTAACAAGACACAACAACAACACAAGACAGGACAAGACGCAGACCTAACGACGGTTATAACAAGGAATGAACACTGCCCTCTCCGCAAGCGAAAGCGGAGGTTTTTTTTTATTTGTCGCGGCAAACATGTTTTGTTTTTATGTAACAATAACATGTTAGGTGTTAGAAAAACATATCGCAGCGGACTCTGCTTAAAATGAACAAGATCATGAACATAGACAGGGAAATTTTTATTTTATTATTTTTTTATACCAGTTGATTCTGATTCTGTTGCATATGAAAAGTTTGTCTGATACCAAAATAAAAGTCGGCTAGAAAAGCCGCAGATCGAAGGTAAAAATTCCCATACAAATTGAACTACAGTATTATTATTTTTATTTTTTTAATTTTAATCATTTAGTGTTACTGTTTTCATACAGTATAATAGTCATTTGTCATAAGACCATAGGATCATTTTTTTTTTTTTTTTTAACCCATGGTAAATGTATGAAAACAGGTTTCCATATTTTTGGCTTTGTGTACATTGCCGCAAGTTGAACTCGAGTTGAGGAAACTGTTGGTATGGTATGGTAGGATGGAATCGATTATCTAAAAAAAAAAAAAAATAAAGCATAAAAAATATATTTATTAATTTTCATACATCTAGGGATTCTTTTTCTCGCACCCTGTGTTTTGCTTAACATAAAAACACACACCCGTATTAACATTGTTGAAAACGTAAATCCAGTTACTGGTTCAGTCGATAGATGGCGCTAGTAAAGCAAAATAAAGAAAATAGATCGCGATGTTAAGATTCTTGAGGCAACATATAGTACGTTTCCGAAATATAGAGGTTAGGTACGGTTCGGAGTTAGGTCAGGTTCAGAGTTAGGTCAGGTTCAGAGTTAGGTCAGGTTCAGAGTTAGGTCAGGTTCAGAGTTAGGTCAGGTTCAGAGTTAGGTCAGGTTCAGAGTTAGGTCAGGTTCAGAGTTAGGTCAGGTTCAGAGTTAGGTCAGGTTCAGAGTTAGGTCAGGTTCAGAGTTAGGTCAGGTTCAGAGTTAGGTCAGGTTCAGAGTTAGGTCAGGTTCAGAGTTAGGTCAGGTTCAGAGTTAGGTCAGGTTCAGAGTTAGGTCAGGTTCAGAGTTAGGTCAGGTTCAGAGTTAGGTCAGGTTCAGAGTTAGGTCAGGTTCAGAGTTAGGTCAGGTTCAGAGTTAGGTCAGGTTCAGAGTTAGGTCAGGTTCAGAGTTAGGTCAGGTTCAGAGTTAGGTCAGGTTCAGAGTTAGGTCAGGTTCAGAGTTAGGTCAGGTTCAGAGTTAGGTCAGGTTCAGAGTTAGGTCAGGTTCAGAGTTAGGTCAGGTTCAGAGTTAGGTCAGGTTCAGAGTTAGGTCAGGTTCAGAGTTAGGTCAGGTTCAGAGTTAGGTCAGGTTCAGAGTTAGGTCAGGTTCAGAGTTAGGTCAGGTTCAGAGTTAGGTCAGGTTCAGAGTTAGGTCAGGTTCAGAGTTAGGTCAGGTTCAGAGTTAGGTCAGGTTCAGAGTTAGGTCAGGTTCAGAGTTAGGTCAGGTTCAGAGTTAGGTCAGGTTCAGAGTTAGGTCAGGTTCAGAGTTAGGTCAGGTTCAGAGTTAGGTCAGGTTCAGAGTTAGGTCAGGTTCAGAGTTAGGTCAGGTTCAGAGTTAGGTCAGGTTCAGAGTTAGGTCAGGTTCAGAGTTAGGTCAGGTTCAGAGTTAGGTCAGGTTCAGAGTTAGGTCAGGTTCAGAGTTAGGTCAGGTTCAGAGTTAGGTCAGGTTCAGAGTTAGGTCAGGTTCAGAGTTAGGTCAGGTTCAGAGTTAGGTCAGGTTCAGAGTTAGGTCAGGTTCAGAGTTAGGTCAGGTTCAGAGTTAGGTCAGGTTCAGAGTTAGGTCAGGTTCAGAGTTAGGTCAGGTTCAGAGTTAGGTCAGGTTCAGAGTTAGGTCAGGTTCAGAGTTAGGTCAGGTTCAGAGTTAGGTCAGGTTCAGAGTTAGGTCAGGTTCAGAGTTAGGTCAGGTTCAGAGTTAGGTCAGGTTCAGAGTTAGGTCAGGTTCAGAGTTAGGTCAGGTTCAGAGTTAGGTCAGGTTCAGAGTTAGGTCAGGTTCAGAGTTAGGTCAGGTTCAGAGTTAGGTCAGGTTCAGAGTTAGGTCAGGTTCAGAGTTAGGTCAGGTTCAGAGTTAGGTCAGGTTCAGAGTTAGGTCAGGTTCAGAGTTAGGTCAGGTTCAGAGTTAGGTCAGGTTCAGAGTTAGGTCAGGTTCAGAGTTAGGTCAGGTTCAGAGTTAGGTCAGGTTCAGAGTTAGGTCAGGTTCAGAGTTAGGTCAGGTTCAGAGTTAGGTCAGGTTCAGAGTTAGGTCAGGTTCAGAGTTAGGTCAGGTTCAGAGTTAGGTCAGGTTCAGAGTTAGGTCAGGTTCAGAGTTAGGTCAGGTTCAGAGTTAGGTCAGGTTCAGAGTTAGGTCAGGTTCAGAGTTAGGTCAGGTTCAGAGTTAGGTCAGGTTCAGAGTTAGGTCAGGTTCAGAGTTAGGTCAGGTTCAGAGTTAGGTCAGGTTCAGAGTTAGGTCAGGTTCAGAGTTAGGTCAGGTTCAGAGTTAGGTCAGGTTCAGAGTTAGGTCAGGTTCAGAGTTAGGTCAGGTTCAGAGTTAGGTCAGGTTCAGAGTTAGGTCAGGTTCAGAGTTAGGTCAGGTTCAGAGTTAGGTCAGGTTCAGAGTTAGGTCAGGTTCAGAGTTAGGTCAGGTTCAGAGTTAGGTCAGGTTCAGAGTTAGGTCAGGTTCAGAGTTAGGTCAGGGTCAGAGTTAGGTCAGGTTCAGAGTTAGGTCAGGTTCAGAGTTAGGTCAGGTTCAGAGTTAGGTCAGGTTCAGAGTTAGGTCAGGTTCAGAGTTAGGTCAGGTTCAGAGTTAGGTCAGGTTCAGAGTTAGGTCAGGTTCAGAGTTAGGTCAGGTTCAGAGTTAGGTCAGGTTCAGAGTTAGGTCAGGTTCAGAGTTAGGTCAGGTTCAGAGTTAGGTTTTTTTTTTTTTTTTTTTTTTTTTTTTTTTTTTTTTTTTTTTTTTTTTTTTTTTTTTTTTTTTTTTTTCCTGCTACCTCCAACGTAATCGGAGCCTATTTTCACAATTTAAGTTTGACGCATTCATGCTAGTTCTCACAGGTATCCTTCTCGTACTTTTATTCTTCATACTTGTTCTTTCTCTCATTCATCGGCATTCATTCCAAGGTCGGGACAGACCATTTAGCCTCTTTTGGGCATGTCTAAGCTACTACTTCTTTCTATTCTTACGTTTATTTATTCATTTATTTACTTTTTAGTTTTTTTTTTTTTTTTTTTTTGCTAAGTGTGGGGTGTAATAAATATTCGCTGTTTTTCTTTATTGTTTTTTACAGTTTTCACGCGTTACATCTTATTTTTACACTAATTCGTACTTATTTACTAGGTTATTTAACATATTGTTCTCTAAATTCTAATTTTTTTATTTTTATTCTATTACATGTGTGTATTTTTATATCAATATATTATAACAATATTGTATAAAGATACTTTACTTAAACAGTCTTATTTCTATTTGTTACAACTAATAGTATTTCCTTACAATATGTTATAAAAGCTTCTCTCTTTTCTTTACTTTTTATTATGCTATGGAGGGTTTCCCGCTCCAGTTTCTCATTTATTATAATCTCGACATGATATCGACGGTATCCGAAGGTAGGACATTCCAAGATAAGATGCTCTACTGTTTCGTCTACCCCGGGGTCGCACGCGCATGATGGACTCTCCTTACACTTGAAGCGATTCAAGTATGCAGAGAATCCACCATGCCCGGTAAACAGTTGTGTCATTGTGCTGTCTATCTTAAGCTGTCGAACCGTTCTGTACGCCGCAACAGCGTCTGGAAAAAAGATTTTTGTTACTGAAGCCGTTCCTTCTGTTCTGTATCTACAGTCCCACTCGCGAAGCGTCCCCTCTCTAATGGTACGCCTCACGTGTGAGGCAGGGCATCGGTCATAGTCCGGTTTCTTTTTTGACTTCAGAGCGGCTTCTTTGGCCAGATAGTCTGCTCTCTCATTTCCCTCTAGCCCAATGTGTGCTTTGATCCAGAACAGGGATACCTCCTTGTTCTGGAGTCTGCATCCCCTAAGGTTTTCGCGTGTTTCTACTGCTAAAGGGTGAGTAGAGTTGAGGTTGGTAACTGTCTCCAAGGCCGCTCTGGAGTCACTATAGATCCCGAACGTGGTATCACTGCGCTTTAGTGCAACTTCTGTTGCCTTGCATAGGGCTAGGAGTTCGGCCTGGTAGACGGTACAATACGGCGACAGTGCAAGTTTGTGGGCTTTGGTCTCTGCGGCGTTGTTCCATACGGATACTGCTGCTCCAACCTTACCCTCAATCTTGCTGCCATCCGTGAACAAGCGCACAGCGTAGTTGCTGTGCGTTGTGTAATGGTCCTCGTCCGCCAGTTTGCCGAACTCCAGTCCCACTTGGCTTGCGGGGTGTGGGAAGGTCATCTTAGGTGTCATCTTCTCCATCTCTCTACCGCTCAAATCCTGTCGGGTTGCTCCCTTCTTGGCCTCGTAAAGCGAGGCCACCTCGCGTACTCGGAGGTCGAGAGGGAGCAAGCCTGTGAGCAGGAGAGCAGAGTTGAGTGACACCGTCCGATATGCCTTGCACATTTTCTGCGCGAAGCCTCTTTGCACCACGCTCAGCTGCTTCCGCACTCCCAGCTTTTTTGCGGCCGGTGCCCATGCCGCCGCCGCGTACAGAATAATAGGTTCCACTGCTGCTACATACATGGTCTTTATGATTTCGGGATTTATGCCCCAATTCACCCGTGCGGCTCTACAGAGCATCTTATATATGTTGATGGCTTTTCGGCAGGTGTTCGAGACGTGACTATTAAATGTCAGTTTGTCGTCTATGGTAAGCCCGAGGATCTTGATTTCTTTTGACATTCCGATGCTGGTCCCCCCCATGCTCAGGCGTGGTGTGTCAAACTTTAGTTTGTTGGTTATTAACATTGCGCTGGTCTTGTGTGGTGCGAACTTTAACTTGTTTCTGACACCCCACTCCTGAACACGCCCGAGAACAGCATTCGCCTGCCTTTCGATCTCCCCGGCAACCATGCTGTCGAACACCAAAACGACATCGTCCGCAAAGGCCTGACAGTACACTCCCTGGTTTTCCAACTGCCTTAAGAGGGGGTCCAGCAACAGATTCCATAGGATTGGTCCACCTATTGATCCCTGTACACAACCCTTTTCCGTTGTTCTCCTGTGAGCCTCTCCCGCGTATCGGACCTCTACCGATCTATCGCTAAGATAGCTGGCAATGACCCGCCTCAAGTTTTTTGGACACTTTTCCTCTACCAGTCTGGCCCTTATCGCAGGCCACCAGGCACTATCGAAGGCGCCCTCGATGTCCAGCGATACCAGCGTGACTAGTTTTTTCTCAGCTAGTTTTGCCCGTATACGCTGCATGAGTGCAACGAGGGCGTCCTCAGTGCTCCTTTGTGGCATGAAGCCATACTGGTGAGTACTAATTTTGGGTAGAATATGGTATTTGAGGCGGTTTACCAGCATCTTTTCGTATATCTTCCCGAGTACCGGCAGCAGTCCAATAGGCCGGTAAGACTTGGGTGTGGTGTACGACTCCTTTCCTGGCTTCCTCAATACTACCACCACCGCTTCCTTCCAAAGTTTTGGAAAATAGTGGTGCTCTAGGCATTTATTAAGGAGAGCCAAGAAGAATCCAGGCACTATCTTAATCGCATGGAGGCATATGTCCGCCGTGAAACCTTCCACCCCGGGAGCCTTCTTAGGATTGAACGCTTTTGCTGCAGCTAATAGTTCCTCCTGTGTAAATGGTGGGTCATTCTCATCATGTCCCTCTCCGTTTACTGCTTCGGCAGCTATCCTGGTAGCTTTGTGCTGAGCATTTTCTTCATCTCTTTTGTCCTCGGGATAGAAGGCCTCGGCCAGGTATTTTGCAGAGTCCGCTGCGTTCATTGGTTTCCCCTCCTTTATCAGCGGGAGGTCCTCCGCTCTTTTTTCCGTCCGTTTAATAACCCTGTGTATTCCCTCCCACATTCCTTCCCTGTCTTGTTTCTGGCAGAACCCCTTCCAACTCTCCGTTATCGCCTCCGTTACAGCTAGTTCGTAGTTTTCTTTCATCTCTAGGTAGGATTTTACCACATTTGCTCTTCGGTGTGGAGCTGCGCTTCTTATTCTTCGCTTTTTGGTGGCAACTTCCTTCTTTAGGGCTGCCAGTTTTTCAGACCACCACGGCATAGTAAGTGTGTGCTTTTTCTTTATCGGCGCTATTGTGTCTTTGCATGCGTTAGTGATTATTTTGTTTAGTTTTACGATAATATATTCTAGTTCTGTGATGTCATTAATTTCCATCAGTTTATTTTCCGTCATATTTTCCTGAAGCATGAGCTGGGGTAATTTCGAACTGTCAAAACCAATGTTCTTCTGCCGATATCTTCTGTTCCAGCGGTCGGAGAAAGTCCGGACTTTCGGCTGTCGGGCACTATCCTACCCCCATACAAATTGAACTACAGTATTATTATTTTTATTTTTTTAATTTTAATCATTTAGTGTTACTGTTTTCATACAGTATAATAGTCATTTGTCATAAGACCATAGGATCATTTTTTTTTTTTTTTTTAACCCATGGTAAATGTATGAAAACAGGTTTCCATATTTTTGGCTTTGTGTACATTGCCGCAAGTTGAACTCGAGTTGAGGAAACTGTTGGTATGGTATGGTAGGATGGAATCGATTATCTAAAAAAAAAAAAAAATAAAGCATAAAAAATATATTTATTAATTTTCATACATCTAGGGATTCTTTTTCTCGCACCCTGTGTTTTGCTTAACATAAAAACACACACCCGTATTAACATTGTTGAAAACGTAAATCCAGTTACTGGTTCAGTCGATAGATGGCGCTAGTAAAGCAAAATAAAGAAAATAGATCGCGATGTTAAGATTCTTGAGGCAACATATAGTACGTTTCCGAAATATAGAGGTTAGGTACGGTTCGGAGTTAGGTCAGGTTCAGAGTTAGGTCAGGTTCAGAGTTAGGTCAGGTTCAGAGTTAGGTCAGGTTCAGAGTTAGGTCAGGTTCAGAGTTAGGTCAGGTTCAGAGTTAGGTCAGGTTCAGAGTTAGGTCAGGTTCAGAGTTAGGTCAGGTTCAGAGTTAGGTCAGGTTCAGAGTTAGGTCAGGTTCAGAGTTAGGTCAGGTTCAGAGTTAGGTCAGGTTCAGAGTTAGGTCAGGTTCAGAGTTAGGTCAGGTTCAGAGTTAGGTCAGGTTCAGAGTTAGGTCAGGTTCAGAGTTAGGTCAGGTTCAGAGTTAGGTCAGGTTCAGAGTTAGGTCAGGTTCAGAGTTAGGTCAGGTTCAGAGTTAGGTCAGGTTCAGAGTTAGGTCAGGTTCAGAGTTAGGTCAGGTTCAGAGTTAGGTCAGGTTCAGAGTTAGGTCAGGTTCAGAGTTAGGTCAGGTTCAGAGTTAGGTCAGGTTCAGAGTTAGGTCAGGTTCAGAGTTAGGTCAGGTTCAGAGTTAGGTCAGGTTCAGAGTTAGGTCAGGTTCAGAGTTAGGTCAGGTTCAGAGTTAGGTCAGGTTCAGAGTTAGGTCAGGTTCAGAGTTAGGTCAGGTTCAGAGTTAGGTCAGGTTCAGAGTTAGGTCAGGTTCAGAGTTAGGTCAGGTTCAGAGTTAGGTCAGGTTCAGAGTTAGGTCAGGTTCAGAGTTAGGTCAGGTTCAGAGTTAGGTCAGGTTCAGAGTTAGGTCAGGTTCAGAGTTAGGTCAGGTTCAGAGTTAGGTCAGGTTCAGAGTTAGGTCAGGTTCAGAGTTAGGTCAGGTTCAGAGTTAGGTCAGGTTCAGAGTTAGGTCAGGTTCAGAGTTAGGTCAGGTTCAGAGTTAGGTCAGGTTCAGAGTTAGGTCAGGTTCAGAGTTAGGTCAGGTTCAGAGTTAGGTCAGGTTCAGAGTTAGGTCAGGTTCAGAGTTAGGTCAGGTTCAGAGTTAGGTCAGGTTCAGAGTTAGGTCAGGTTCAGAGTTAGGTCAGGTTCAGAGTTAGGTCAGGTTCAGAGTTAGGTCAGGTTCAGAGTTAGGTCAGGTTCAGAGTTAGGTCAGGTTCAGAGTTAGGTCAGGTTCAGAGTTAGGTCAGGTTCAGAGTTAGGTCAGGTTCAGAGTTAGGTCAGGTTCAGAGTTAGGTCAGGTTCAGAGTTAGGTCAGGTTCAGAGTTAGGTCAGGTTCAGAGTTAGGTCAGGTTCAGAGTTAGGTCAGGTTCAGAGTTAGGTCAGGTTCAGAGTTAGGTCAGGTTCAGAGTTAGGTCAGGTTCAGAGTTAGGTCAGGTTCAGAGTTAGGTCAGGTTCAGAGTTAGGTCAGGTTCAGAGTTAGGTCAGGTTCAGAGTTAGGTCAGGTTCAGAGTTAGGTCAGGTTCAGAGTTAGGTCAGGTTCAGAGTTAGGTCAGGTTCAGAGTTAGGTCAGGTTCAGAGTTAGGTCAGGTTCAGAGTTAGGTCAGGTTCAGAGTTAGGTCAGGTTCAGAGTTAGGTCAGGTTCAGAGTTAGGTCAGGTTCAGAGTTAGGTCAGGTTCAGAGTTAGGTCAGGTTCAGAGTTAGGTCAGGTTCAGAGTTAGGTCAGGTTCAGAGTTAGGTCAGGTTCAGAGTTAGGTCAGGTTCAGAGTTAGGTCAGGTTCAGAGTTAGGTCAGGTTCAGAGTTAGGTCAGGTTCAGAGTTAGGTCAGGTTCAGAGTTAGGTCAGGTTCAGAGTTAGGTCAGGTTCAGAGTTAGGTCAGGTTCAGAGTTAGGTCAGGTTCAGAGTTAGGTCAGGTTCAGAGTTAGGTCAGGGTCAGAGTTAGGTCAGGTTCAGAGTTAGGTCAGGTTCAGAGTTAGGTCAGGTTCAGAGTTAGGTCAGGTTCAGAGTTAGGTCAGGTTCAGAGTTAGGTCAGGTTCAGAGTTAGGTCAGGTTCAGAGTTAGGTCAGGTTCAGAGTTAGGTCAGGTTCAGAGTTAGGTCAGGTTCAGAGTTAGGTCAGGTTCAGAGTTAGGTCAGGTTCAGAGTTAGGTTAGGTTAGGTTAGGTTAGGTTAGGTTAGGTTAGGTTAGGTTAGGTTAGGTTAGGTTAGGTTAGGTTAGGTTAGGTTAGGTTAGGTTAGGTTAGGTTAGGTTAGGTTAGGTTAGGTTAGGTTAGGTTAGGTTAGGTTTTTTTTTTTTTTTTTTTTTTTAGCGAGGAGGAGGAAATCCTCATTGGATACCACCAGGCCGGCCCTGGTGGCATGCCCGACTCGACTGACAATGGCAGACCGCCCGAAGATGGAATGCCATCCCCACTCGCCTACGGACTAAAACCATCCCCCCTCGGGACAAGGACAGTTCGTTGAACGGGCCGCGCTATTGGTTTACGCTTTTCGTTCAACATTGTGAAGGAGCGGGAAATGGAGTGATGATGATGGGTTGGTTGGTGTGATTAAGGAAAAGCAAGGGAGTTGAAATCTTTTAAGTAATTGAAAGGACGTTAATTTGCCGGCTAATGAGCATGATATTTAGATAATTAAATTGTGAAAAGAGTAATACCTGTCTGCTGATTGGTCCACGATGCTCACAGAGCTTATTGTGGCCCAACCAGCACACAGGTTGTATAGAACAAATCTTAAAATTAACGTTAAAAGTTATTACACTAGCATTCACTTATAAACTATACATATATTTACAATATTTACATTACGCTAGTAATTGTGTCGGTCAGCTTAAGTGCCATTAAATTGTTTGAGCTGAGATATAATATTTTTTAATAGCATGTGAAAACTCTCTGCCAAAGATTCTTTATTTGTGACAGTTGTAATATCCCGTGGATTAACTCGCAAGTTCTGACACATCATAACAAATGACCATCTATGGTTTATGAATCTGGGGCATTCGTAAATAAGATGGGAAAAAGATTGTGTGGTTTCAGCATTAGTATCGCAAGGGCAGTGATTATCGGAAGTAATTTTAAATCTATATAGGTATTCTTTATGAAATCCGTGATTACTGAGATATTGAGTGGAATGAAAGGTAGGAGGATACTTGTTTATGTATTGATGGAGATCTGCATACGAAGGAAAGATAGTTTTTGTGTAGCCACAGTGACTTGGGTTGTCATAAAGTTGTTGTGAAGCAATCATAGTCGTTTTGCGATTCTGGTATTTTACGTAGCTCACTGGTATTGAGCTGAAGTCAGGACTTTTGTGCAGGTTAGCTGCTGCCTTAGCAGCCACGTCCGCCATTTCGTTGCCGGGTATTCCGCAGTGAGCCTTGTTCCAGAAAAAGTGAGTCTCAGTATTTACTTTGTTGCAGTGTATTAGGCGATGTATTCCCGCCACTGTGGAGTTATAATTATTAGGATCATTTATAGCAGTTAATCCGGATTTGTTATCAGAGAAGACTAGTAGTTTGGTTTTGGTGGGAATAATTGTATAGCTATATTTGAGGGATTCGTGGATGGCGAATAACTCAGCCTGGTAGACAGAGCAGCAGTCATGTAGTTTAATCTTCTTAGTAACTGTGTCCCCGTTAGGCTTGATGATGACATAAGCCGCCCCGACCTTGCCGTTGTGACGGCTTCCGTCAGTGTATACTCTCCAAGCGTTACGGTTGTCTCGGGAAAATACTAAGGTTGCGTGTTCATTGCGATCGTTGATGTCTGTGTGTGGGATGGAAGTTCTGTCAGCAGGATGCAGCAAAGAAGATGGCAGCGCTGGTTTCTCGATGTGAAGGTCTGTTGGTAAGCTGGAGGTGTGTCCCTGGGATCGAGCGTTTTCCAGTTCAGCTACGCATTTGATTTTGTCGGGCAGGGGAGACAGTCTCGCTAATGTGATTGATAGCGCTGTATTTAATGTTTTAAAACCACGCGCGATTTTGATGGCGCAGAGCCTTTGTAACGCCAACAGCTTGCTGTTCACACATTTATATTTAAGCGCGCCAGCCCATATGGAAGCCGAGTATGTTATTACGGGTTCCATAACATGGTTGTAAATTGTCCTAATATTTTCCGGGTGTACACCCCAAGTAGGTCTAATGAGATTTTTCAGTTTATTATATAACTTTTTGGCCTTTTCAATTATATATTCTGCGTGCTTAATGAACTTTAACTGACTGTCAATGA
Source organism: Thaumatotibia leucotreta (assembly GCA_025490895.1). Lineage (NCBI taxonomy): Eukaryota > Metazoa > Arthropoda > Insecta > Lepidoptera > Tortricidae > Thaumatotibia > Thaumatotibia leucotreta. The sequence continues at coordinate 28,323 of JALPQI010030858.1, forward strand.
TTACTCCTAAGTATTTGATGTGGGTTACAAAAGGTACCGGAGTGTTGTCAGAAGTAATTTGGATTCTATTAGTTTTTTGAGTGAACGCGATAGCTTGTGTTTTGTCACGGCCAAACTCGAGCTTAACGCTCCGTCCCCAGTCGTTTATCCGTTTTATGGCTTCGTTGGTGATGTGTTGTAGTTCGTCTGTGGTTTTGGAGTGACATATCAGGAGCACATCATCCGCGTACGCCTGGAGATGACAACCTGGAGGCATGGCGGTTACTAGGAGCTCGTCCAGTATAAGGTTCCATAATATTGGGCCGACCACCGATCCCTGGATGCACCCTCTTGTCATTTGTTTCTCCGTGTAGAGATCAGCGAATCCCACTCGCACTATTCGGTTGGTGACGTAGCTATTTAAAATGCAATAAAGGTTCTTTGGGCAATTGTTGTGTTTCAGCCTGCGAAAGATGGCCGGCCACCAGGCATTGTCGAAAGCAGCCTTGATATCGAGAGAGACTGCGAGAGTTTGCTCGCCGGACCTTTTGGCGTTCTCAACGATATCAAGTGCGTCTCGTATGGCGGCGGTAGTGTTAGTTTGGAGCCTGAAACCGTATTGTTTGTGGACAATCTTTCCATTACAATGCATATGGTATGTGAGTCGGTTTACAATAAGCTTCTCAAGCAGTTTTCCGAAGACGTTAACTAAGCCAATAGGTCGATACGAGGATGATTTGTTATAGTCCAGCTTGTCTGGTTTAGGAATGATCTTAGTGATAGTGGTTTTCCATGCGCAGGGAAAGTATTTCAACTGTAAGCATCTGTTCATAATAGAGGTGATAGTTTCTGGGAATATTTTGGTTATTTGTAGACAAATGTCGGAAGTAAGGTGGTCGTTTCCAGGGGCTTTTTTATGACTAATGGTTTGCAGAGTCTCAATTACTTCTGTCGCTGTAAAAAGGGGTTCATCGCTCGTATCCGGAGGAATCGCCATTTGCCCCCGGATGAGTGTTTGTTGTGCTGTGTCTGCGCTAACGTCGTCGTCCGGATAGAACATTTTCAATAGGGCGTTGGCGGTGTCCTGACTGTCCACGGTGTGCCGTCCATCGGGGAGAGAGAGGGTTGCCGGAGGTTGTGGGGTCGGTCGCGAGCGTACTATGCGATTTGTCACGGCCCATACGTCCTCTTTCCCCTGTCTCTCACAGAAGTTCTTGAAGGAATCAGTTGAGGCGGTACAACAGGCGCTGGAGTATTTATTGCGGAGCTCGTCGCGTTCCTTTAGGATTTCGGTTATGGGCAATTTTCGGCGTACAGCCTTGCTTAATCTATGGTGGTTCCTGATGACATCAGCCTTTTGTTGTTCTAGGTCGTCGTTCCACCAGAGCGGACGTTTGGGGGGAGGTTTTGAGCGAGGCAAGAGGTCGTCACACATTTTTATGATATCTGTGGTGAGGGATGAAATTATGGAATCAAGTTCTTCTTCATTACAGTGCAAGATGTCGGTGTCAGAGGGTAGTTTGTTGGTGAGGACTTCCTTAATGTGATCGGTTTTCTCATCCCACTTAATGCCAGTGGTGTTGTAGCGATATGTTGATAATTTAGTCTTTTGACGAAACTGTGCAGACTTGCGTGTGTCCGTGGAAATTTTAAAGGTTAATGCATGGTGGTCTGATGAAGGGCAAACAGTGGTATCAACCTTCCAGTCTATTACCTCGGTCATGGAGCGTCCTTGGCGTGTGAAGTCGTCGTACAGAGTAAGGTCGACTATCGAGCTACGCAGCTTGCCGTTTGTAACAGTTTCAAAAGTGGGATTAGTGCCAGTATTACATACTGTGAGATCATTGTTAATTATAATATCCGCTACTTGGTTGCCTCTTCTGTTGCTTACAGGGCTCCCCCATAAGCCATGCCAGCCGTTGAAGTCGCCAGCGATCACATGAGCGGATCCAATAGTGGCGGTGAGAAAAGACTGTAATTTTGTTATTATGTTTTGCGAGTCTTGTCGGGGTTCAATGTATATGCATGTGAGATATGTTTTCCTTCCCGATTTTTCTGTGAGCTGTACGACACACATATTACTACAGGAGTATTTCGTGTGTCCTAACGCAGAGATTCCGGAGTCTTTGACGCAGATGGCAGCCCTGACAGGGCAATCTGGTGACGGAAACTGAAATGTGGTGTATCCAGGTGGAGATTTCATACGATTCGTTTTCGACTGTATGTATGGTTCGGTAATAAAGGCAAATGAGTGCGAGTGGTTGTTGAGCGCGACGGCAGTCTCCTGATATGCATTCCGTCCGTGTCCTTGGTTTATTTGTATACAGCTGTATTGGTGCGATTGATGTGACTTGGTGTTATTTCTATTATTATAATTAGACATATGAAATTTTTTGTCTAATGTTTACTTTCGCTGCCATAATCAACGGGCAGGAGGGGTTGATAGCGGTGTGGTTTGTATTGTGCTTGGTAGAGTATTTCTGGTTGTGACCAATACAGTTATAACATTGTGGAGTTTGTTTTTTGTTAGGGCAGGCTTTGTAGGAGTGAGTGCTGTCAGCGCAGTGCGAGCAGGGTTTGACCGTTGACTTACAATGCACCGTTGTGTGTCCATACTGTAGGCAGCTCAGACACTGTTTGAACGGCGATTGCTCGCTAGCGTGTACTCGCTGGTGTTCGATATTAACTCGCTCGAGCAGCATTATCGCTCGCCATACAGCCGGCGAGCATCTAAGAATGGCGTTGTACAATTTAGGGTTCCGGTTGTTAGTGGAGAATATTAGTCGTATCTCGTCCTGGCCTGTTGCGACATCCCTTACAGTGGGATTTTGAGAGATGATAACATCCGCCAATTCCTGCGCAGGAGTGTCTTTGTGAATACCTTTCAGGATTACCATGGGCGACAGTCGCCGAGCGTGTTCCGCCTTGATGTTGGGGGTGTTATTGATGCGCTTAAGTGTTTCTTCCAGCTGCTTATCGGTTTGAAACTCTACTCGGAGCTTATTGTTTGAGATGGTTTTTATATTTTGAGGGGCGTAGTTCATGGTTCTGAACGGTATTTGGTTACGGAATGTAGACAGAGCTTCAAGCCCAGTTTTGGCGCTGTCAACTGTTACGACTATGGCCGGATTGTTTTTGGGGACATTAACTGTAGGTGTTTTAAGCGCCTCGCTGTATGTAGGCTTCGCCGGGCGCACGCCGGGCTCACTCGCAGCAAGAACGCCGGGGTCGAGGCTGAAATCATCTTCAGGACGTCGGCTGGCACTACTCAATGAATTTGCTACCAGGGCGCAAATGCTGGTCTGTTCCTGCCTAATTTTGGATAGCTCCTCCTGTATAGATATTATTGCACCGTCTAGTTTTTCGCTCCTTCCATGAAGGGCAAAGGAATCTTCTGGCCGAATTTCGTCTGTAACCGGGAGCTCCGTCACATACTTCTCGGTGGCCGCCTGAATGTTTTTGGTAGCCTCCGCGATGGCGTCTTTGCTCCCCTTTTTTACGCTTCTGTTCAAAGTGAGGTGATTCAGAATGATTTTCGTGTTTGGTTAGGTTAGGTTAGGTTAGGTTAGGTTAGGTTAGGTTAGGTTAGGTTAGGTTAGGTTAGGTTAGGTTAGGTTAGGTTGGGGTGCAGGGCTGGTTCCTCCTCGTGGTGCACCCTGGGAGGGGGAGGATAGCCGCTCAGTTGCGCGCTTGCTATCCTCCCTCTGCGAATACCAGCCATCGGTGGAAGTGCAGTCGAGTTTCTCCTGCGTGGGCTTTATTGCCGGGTTTGTAACTTTGCTGCTCCCGTCTTGCTTCGGATTCTCTGAGGCAGTAAGGGATGCAGCATGGCCCTAGTGGGCAGTGGTGGTGGTGCGTGGCACCTTGTTGTCGGGGCTCTCCAGAGCCAGCGGCCGCTGAGCGGCGTGGGATGGCGGGCCTTCAAGGCCTGCGGCGCGGCGGGTGGGTTTCCAGCCCCCCGTCGGGCAGCCCGTAATCCGCACTGAGCGGACCGGGGGCGCTGCTCACTGAGAGTAGTGCCGCGTGGAACAAACCACTATAAAAATGAAACGGAGGGTGTCGCTCCAGAAATGGAGGCGACGGGTGCGGTGATGTGCCAGGTGCACTCGACGATGTCGACGCCGGACCAGCCGTTGTCCACACCGAGTCCGTAGTCATGTTTTGCGGCTCTGGTTGGGCACCGGTGGCCTTGCCTTAATTGGCTGGGCCGCGAGGAAGACAACCTCAATAAAAAATCACCCCCAATCCTAAGCGGCGCAGCACCGCGAGAGGATGCATGGCTGAGGAGGTGTCAGCCGCTAGTGCTTTGCCCCATCAGTGTACCGGCCGACACACTGATGGGTAATCATAGGCTTACCCAGGTGCAGAGGGCACCGCCTGGGTGGACCATATATTTCCCTCCTACTCGTGGGAACAAGTTTATGGCTTCAGAAATTCAATCCCAAAACGGCCCTTTTCAGGGCCAACCCGAAAACGGCCCTTCTCAGGGCCAAACCGAAGAAGCGAGAAGAGACGCAACCACAGGCGTCGAAACAGAGATGGAAGTCAGTGGCGTTTTTACTTTTAACGCAACACCGGCGCAACCGCAGCTGCGGGACTGCCGAGTATCAATCGAGCGTCTAAATGCCATGGACACCGGGGGCAAACTGGAGGGTTCTGACACAGACTCCAGTCTCATGACAGTCAAGACGAGGTCAAGATCTGGGTCTGCATCCAGTACCGCGTCGTCGTTCACCCGCTTTTGGGCAGAGGAGAGCCTTAAAAGGCGGATAGAGCTCTCAGAGCCTAGTGAGGAGGAGTTAGAGCCGAAGAAGAAACCTTCCGGCAAACAGTTAAGAGGAAAGGACCGCCCCGTAACAGGGAAATACGCAGGCCTGGGCAAGACCCGGGAGCTGTATAAAGCGGCCAAAGAAGAGTACCGTCGGCAAACTGCCGAAAAAGCTGAGACGGAACTTGAGAGCATGACAATACGTATGCGACCAACTGCAGAACGTAGGATACAGAGTGGGCCAGATACAGAGGACCAACTCATGTCAGCTCTCAATGCACAAGTAATGGACAGCGTGGCCGTGGTTCACAAGGTGGTTGCCACATCAGGGAACCTCAAGGGTACCCATCAACGAAAGTTAAAGGACGCGGCTGCTGCTATCACGGACTTTGCTCAGGTGATGCTAGAACGCACCACCACGGAGGAAACGAAAAAGTTGCAGCGTGTCATAGCTCGGCTGCAAGCTCAGGTAGCAGACCTCCAAAAGGAGCACGAGGAGCTACGAAACGAGCTACGGCTCGCTAGAGGAACAGCACCTTCCTCCCAAATTACGCCATCGCAGCCCCAGGCTGTGGCCATAGAATCGGAGCCACAAGAAATCACCGAGCGGGCGATGATGATAAAAGTAGGAAAGATGGTGAACGCGAGACTGGAGGCACTGGAGGACAGGCTCCTCCCGCGACAGACCTTGCGGCCGCCGCTGGCCGCAGACAAGGTGAAAATGACGGCCCAATCTGCCAACAGCGCAGGAAACACACGGAAAGCAGCACCCACGGCTCCAGCTCCTGCAGCTCAACCAGCTGCTGGCCCCAGTGGTCCCAAAAAACTGACGGCCCCCGGCGGCTCGAAACCTGCTCCCCGTGAGGGGGGCAAGAAGAAAGCCACCAAGAAAAAGAGGGGTAAAGTGGCTCAACCTACTAACCAACCGCAGGAACCCCGCCCACTTCCACCTGCCCCGGCGTCCATGGAAGAAAGTTGGACCAAGGTAGTGAGAAAGGGCAAAAAGACGGCAGAGGGCTCCAAGCCCAAATCGCAAACGGTGGCTCCGAAGGCGACGCGCAAACTGCGTCCCCCACGCTCCGCAGCGATTGTTCTCACGCTGAAGCCGGAAAGTGGCGAGCAGAAAACAACGTACGCGGAAATAATTAAGGAGGCGAGGTCTAAAATCGACCTCAGTGAATTGCAGATAGAGGGTGTGCGGTTCAAGAGAGCACTCACCGGAGCCACAATAATTGAGGTGCCTGGTGTGACAAGTGCTGACAAAGCAGATGCTCTCGCAAACCAACTGAGGGAAAAGCTAAATAATGAGGTTGTCCAAGTCTCCAGGCCAACAAAAACCGCTGAGGTTCGCGTATCAGGCTTGGATGACTCTGTCACTCCAGCGGACATAATAGAGGCTGTGGTCAAGGCAGGCGGGTGCCTCCAAGACCAAATTAAGTGTGGGGAAATCCGTCAAGATCCGTCAGGTCTGGGATCTGCCTGGGTGCGATGCCCGGTTACGGCGGTGAAGAAGTTGACAGACAGCGGACGACTCCTTGTAGGATGGGTGTCAGCCCGTGTGAGGCTATTGGACCATAAGCCGTTGCGCTGCTTCCGGTGCCTGGAACCAGGGCACGTCCGAGCGCAGTGCAAGGCACAGGAGGACCGCAGCGACTTGTGCTATCGCTGCGGACAGGCTGGTCATAAGGCAGGTGCATGCTCCGCCACGCCACACTGTGCTGTCTGCGCGGCAGCCAGTAAACCTGCAGGACATACGATTGGCAGCAAGGCATGCTCTGCCTCTAAAACAGGTAAGAAGTGGAAGAGAAATGGCGATGGCTCCCGGGCCCCCTCGCAATCCGTCCACCAACCTGCCACAGTCGTGGCTGGGGCTGAGAAGGCAGCGCCGATGGAAACAACGTAATGGCTCTACAATTCCTTCAGGCGAATATCAACCACTGCGTCAGAGCTCAGGACCTCCTTTCCCAGAGCATGGCGCAGTGGTCGATACATGTGGCAATCGTCTCTGAGCCCTACTTTATCCCCCAAAGGGACAATTGGGCTGGGGACCACGATGGCTTGGTGGCGATTGTCACGCAACCTTCAAACGGGTCGCCGCCATTTGAAAACGTTGTGAGGAGGAAAGGATTCGTTGCTGTACTGCTTGGTGGCATGACGTTAATAGGTGCTTATTTCTCACCAAATAGAAGTCTTGCCGAGTTTGAGTCCTTTTTAGCAGAGATCGGAGCGGTGATCGGTGCTTGCCATCCGCGCCCTGTGCTCTTAGCTGGAGACCTTAACGCTAAGTCCGTAGCATGGGGATCGCCGGCAACAGATGCACGCGGTCGCGAATTAGAAGAGTGGGCCATTGCAATGGGCCTGGCAGTTATCAACGAAGGATCAGTTGATACTTGCGTACGGCAAAATGGCGGCTCCATCGTGGACGTGACCTTTGTAAATGCCGCCTTGTCGCGTCGAATCCAGGGTTGGGAAGTGCTTGAGAGCGTGGAGACACTGTCAGATCACCGCTACATACGGTATAAGGTCTCAGAGCTCCCCAACTCGCCGAGTGGTCCAATCAGCCAGTGCTTGCCAGGTGATGGCCCACGGTGGTCATTAAAAAGCCTCGATAGAGAAGTCCTGTCTCTGGCTGCAGAAATCCAGGCTTGGAACCCGGTCCAGAATAGCCCAATAAACGTAGAGGAAGAGGCGCGATGGTTCGGCGGTGCAATGACGAACATCTGCGACGCAGCGATGTCTCGAGTTAAGCCCCTTCCCCCTAAAAGGCAGGTATATTGGTGGTCTGCAGAACTGAATGAGCTCCGGAAAACATGCGTAGCTGCAAGGCGTACCTACAGTCACTACAGAAGACGTAACCGTAGAGAACCAGGCCGGGAAATGGAGCTCTACGACATATATAGAGAATGCAAGAAATCTCTGCAGGTGGCCATTAGCCAGGCAAAGGAGAGCGCCCATCAAGAGTTGCTAAATACGCTCAACAGTGACCCGTGGGGTCGCCCGTACAAGTTAGTGAGGAGTAAGCTCCGTCCATGGGCACCCCCCCTTACGCGCACTCTGGAGCCCGAGCTTCTACAAAACGTAGTGCAGGTACTATTCCCGGCGTGTGACAATTTTATTCCACCGGCTATGGCGCCTACTAGAAATGTTGTACCAGACGAAGAGGAGGATGTGCCTGCAGTCTCTAGCGGGGAACTTGGAGCTGCAATCCTAAGACTCAAGGCCAAGAACACTGCCCCCGGACCTGATGGCATACCGGGGCGCGCCTGGGTCTTAGCTGCCAAGACACTTGAGCCGAGAATGCTGCAACTGTTCACGGAGTGCTTCCAACAAGCCAGTTTCCCGCAGCCGTGGAAAACAGGCAAGCTGGTGCTCCTAAAGAAGGATGGGCGCCCGGCAGATTCACCGTCTGCATACCGCCCAATAGTGCTGCTTGATGAGATCGCAAAGCTGTTTGAGCGGGTAACAGCAAACAGACTCATCAAGCACCTATGGCGTGTTGGGCCGGATGTGGCAGACTGCCAGTTTGGCTTCCGTAGTGGCCGGTCGACAGTGGGTGCAATCCTACGCGTCAAGGCTCTGGCAGAGGAGGCAGTGTCCCGAGGTGAAGTAATTCTGGCGGTTTCCTTGGACATTGCCAATGCCTTCAATACTCTGCCATGGAGCTGCGTTAAGGAAGCGCTGCGGTACCACCAGGTCCCTGAGTACCTTAAAGGGACTATCGACTCGTACCTATCTGATAGGTTCATCACATTTCCGGGTCGCGAAGAGTGGGCAAGATACCCCATGTCGTGCGGTGTTCCACAGGGGTCGGTCCTGGGACCACTCCTGTGGAACATTGGATACGACTGGGTCCTACGAGGCGCCAATCTACAGGGCGTGAACCTGACTTGCTATGCCGATGACACATTGGTCACTGCTCGTGGGAAGAGCTTCAGACAGGCAGCCATACTGGCGACGGCAGGAGTTGCCCATGTGGTGGGTCGTATCCGGCGTTTGGGACTAAAAGTGGCCCTACAAAAGTCCGAAGCTTTATGCTTTCACGGGCCCCGCAACGCGCCTCCGCCGGATGCGCACATAGTGGTGAGTGGAACCAGGATCGAAGTCGAGTCCACAATGAGGTACCTGGGCCTGACACTCGACAGTAGATGGACGTTCCACTCCCACTTCAAGCAGCTTCTGCCGAAGTTGCTGGGAGCCGCCGGTGCTCTAGGGCGTATACTCCCGAACAAGGGGGGGCCCAAAGCATCGTGTCGACGACTGTATATGGGTGTCGTGAGATCGATGGCTCTCTACGGAGCCCCGGTATGGGCGGATGACCTCAAAAAGGACGTGGCATCCCTTCTCAGAGCACCTCAGAGAGTAATGGCCACGAGACTGAGTAGAGGATACCGTACAATCTCCTATGAGGCGGCTTGTTTGATGGCAGGTTCCCTTCCCTGGGACCTTGATGCGAGAGCCCTCGCAGCGGTTTACCGCTGGCGCGAGGAGGCGCGTCAGAGGGGAGACTCACCAGCACCCAGGGAAATTGAAGGCCGTCGAAATGCAATCCGAAATGAAATGGTGGAAATCTGGGAGCAAAGATTGGCACATCCAAATGCCGGACACAGAACCATAGAAGCAATTCGTCCAGTTCTGGGGCAATGGCTTGGCCGTGAGCATGGCCCAATTACGTATAGGCTAGCGCAGATCCTTTCAGGACATGGTTGTTTTGGAAGGTATCTTCATCTAGTAGCTCGGAGGGAACCAACTGCAGAATGTCACCATTGCGACAACTGCCCCGAAGAAACCGCCCAGCATGCACTAGAAGCATGCCAAGCGTGGGAAGAGGAGCGCCGCGAATTGAGCGCTGTAGTGGGACTGGATCTGTCACTGCCCACGGTGGTCCGCTGCATGGTGGACAGTGACAGATCCTGGAAGGCTGTTCTCAAATTCTGTGAGGCAGTCATGGCCAAGAAAGAGGAGGCAGAAAGAGAAAGGGAGAATGATCCTGCCTCCCAACAAATAAGGCGAAAACGTGTGGGGAGACGGCGGTTGGCGTATGACCGCCGACTTCCCCCCTAAGGGTACCTGTGGGCGGCAGACACGGGGACATCTGTCGCCTACATAAGAGTCCCGAGATGGCACGCGTGCATTAGCGCGCTTAAGATGACGGCCTTGTAACACAAGAGGGGTCTTGAGTCTGGACAGCCGCTGGCAGGTTCGCGGAAGTTATGCCCTGGCGTTCCCGCAAACCTGCCCTATAGCGTTGAGTCGGCAGACCGTGGGGTTTTAGTGGGTAGACCAGGGCCTCATTAGCCCTGGGAGTCCCACATAACCACCCGGGTCCGTCCCCGCGCCCGGGTGGTATGCGTAACGCATTTCCCCACGTAAAAAAAAAAAAAAAAAAAAAAAAAAAAAAAAAGGTTAGGTTAGGTTAGGTTAGGTTAGGTTAGGTTAGGTTAGGTTAGGTTAGGTTAGGTTAGGTTAGGTTAGGTTAGGTTAGGTTAGGTTAGGTTAGGTTAGGTTAGGTTTTTTTTTTTTTATATTTGTACTATGAGTAGTACCAATGGTCCCCGCTAATGATACGGGCGACCATTGGACTGTGTACTGGTGTGATTCCCGCATGTGAAACGGGCAATCTATGTTTAATACTTTTGTTATTTAACCTTTGATGTATTATATACTTTTGTATTTATTGCAATTCAATATTATTTCGCGTATGAATGTTTACGTTTTGTTGAATTTTTTCAGGCTGTTGATTATGTCATTGATGTATTTGACAAACGATTCTTTAGTACCTTCTTTCTGAATCAAATCCTGCAAGTTATAAGGTCTTATATTGTTGATAGAACATAACAGTTCATGATTTGCTCTTTTGCTAGCGTACCTTGGGCAGCTTTCCAATAGGTGTTTTATAGTTTGGGGTGTGATGTCATCACATGGGCAAACATTAGTCTCAGTTATGTGGTGTCTATTGAGATAAGTCTTATTATACCCGTGCCCGGTAATTATCTGAGTCATTTGAAATGATAAACTAAAGTGTTGTCTGAATGTTTTTATATGGTCCAACGTCGGTAGCCACTGTTTAATGTGCATTCCCGTAGTGCTACTCTGGTATGTGGTGTCATGAGCTTTTATAGATTCACTATGTAGATGTTTCTTGTGGTAGGACAGAGGAAATTTATGGTAATCCGGCTGTTTATGTTGCGACGCTGCTGATTTGGCGGCCATGTCAGCCTCCTCGTTGCCAAGGAAGCCAGCATGCGCCTTAATCCAGCAGAATTTAATGCTGTGCGCTTGACCTCGGAGCTGTGCAATGCGTTTGTGTGCCCTATTTACAATCGCATTAGTGCTGTTTCTGTTGCTCAATTCGATAAGTGCAGCCTTCGAGTCTGAGAATATAGTTGCGTGTTCCAAGCCGAGATTCCAGCAGAGATTGCAAGCTTCTTCGATTGCAAGACATTCGGCCTGGAACACCGTGCAACTATTGTGCAGCTTTAGTTTCTTGGTTTGGCTGCGTCCGTCCGGGTAGTGAATGACGACTGCAGCGCCTACTACTCCATCATGCTTGCTGCCGTCAGTGTAGACACGATGCATGGTGGTGGAGTAGTAGGGCTCCAGGTCATTGTTATTGTTGATGTCTTTGACATCTATGTGAGGGCGTAGGGCTGGATGTAAGAGTTCTGTGACAGGCGCTCTCTTGTCATATGTGATATCTTCAGGTAAATAATCTGTAGTTAATGAGCGTTTAACCTTCTCTATAGAGGCAACTTGCTTTATTTTGAGAGGAAGCGGCGTAAGCCCTGCTAGTGCTATAGAAGGTGTTGTGGGCAAAGTTCTAAAGCCATGAAGGATTTTTATAGCGAAAGCACGCTGCAAACTTAGCAGTGAGTTACATACCTTCTTGTAATTGGTGGCATGCCACCAAACTTCTGCCGCATATGTAATTATCGGTTCTATGACCTGCCTATAGATGATATTGATGTTGGCGGCATGCACACCCCAAGTAGGTTTAATAAATATACATAATCTTTTATATATTTTCTGTGCTTTATTTATTATATATTCCGTGTGCTTTATGAAGTTCAGGCGTTCGTCGACAATTACTCCCAGCAGCTTGAATTGCGTGTCAAAGGGTATGTGTGTACTGTCCATGAATATTTTTGCTGCTTTTGCCTTTTGGGTGTGCGCTATCATCTTAGTTTTCTCTGGTCCGAACTCTAGCTTATTGTTTTTCCCCCATTGAAAGACGGTATTTAATGAGTTATTGGCATTAAGTTCTAATTCTTGGATGTCTTTTCCTGAGCAGATTAGCAGTACATCGTCAGCATACGCCTGGATGTAGTTCTCTGCTGCCAAATCCTGCTCAAGCAGGGTGTCCATGATAGCATTCCAGAAGATGGGTCCAAGAACTGATCCCTGGACGCATCCTCTGGTCTGCTCTTTTGTGATTATTGCATCCGAGTAGCTTAGTGTGACTTTTCTATCAGTCAAGTAATTGCAAATTAATTTTAAGAGGTTATTAGGGCATTTGATATCAGATAGCCGTTTGATGAGGGCAGGCCACCATGCGCTATCAAATGCACCTGCTATATCGAGTGAGATGGCAACGGCTAGTCGATTCTTGGCTTTTTGCTGTTTCAGTTTATGGATGGCACTGCTGAGCGCGTCGGTGGTAGATCGCTGCTCCCTAAATCCATACTGGTTATTGCTACATGAGTTATTAATTTGCATGTAATATGTTAGTCTGGTAGCAATTAGTTTTTCAAGGATCTTTCCAAAAACGTTGATCAACCCGATTGGTCGGTAGGCAGATGTTTCTTTGTAATTAGCTTTATTAGGTTTTGGTATTGTCCTGATATATGCGGTTTTCCAGGCAGTTGGAAAGTAATTAATAGTGAGGCATCGGTTGTATAATTTAGCTGTGGACTCAGGGTAACACTCTATGTATTTCCTACAAATATCTGCTGTAAGGTGGTCATCACCGGGTGCCCTTTTAGGGTTCATATTCTTAGCAATTTCCAGAATTTCGTTGACATTAAATAGTGGCTCATTGTTTACTGCTGCATGTACATTGTTGTTTATTATGGTGTGTGCTACTGTTTCTCTAATATGCCGGTGATGTGGGGTATCATCACACATGCTATCAGAAGGAAAAAATTTCACTGCGAGTTTTTCAGCCGTATCTGTACATGATGTTGTGTACGTGCCATTGTCTGTTTTAAGGGTGGCAGGAGGTTGCGGTTGTGGTGCACTTTTCAGCAGACGATTAGTAATAGACCAGACATCATCCTTGCCTTGGCTTTGACAAAAATCTCGAAAGTGTTCGGTGGATGTACTACGTATTTTTTGTGCGTACAGAGATCTTGCTTCAGCCACCTCTTTTAAGATGTTGGTGATATTTTTCCCTCCTCTCTTTAAATCTTGCAGGCGGTGGTGTAGGCGTATAACGTGTTTTTTCATGTTGGTCAATTCCTCCGTCCACCATGGAATCTTGACATGTGCGGTTTTGCGAGTTAGAACTTTATTGCAGGTTTTAGTTATCGCATTTATCATTTTATGTATGTACGAGTCTATACCGTGAGCATCAAGTGTATCTGTGTCTATGTTTTCAAGGTGGGCTTGTTCCACGTTTGTCTTCAATTCTTGTGAGAAGTTTTCCCAGTTGACTCTTTCGGTGCAGTATCTGTAGGTGGATGTGGATGTTGGTTTCGCGGTTTTGTCGTGCATTGTTCTAATAGCGAACTCAATCGCATGGTGGTCAGAGGTTGGGACAATGTCAGGTTCAACTTTCCAGTCCAGGATGTTATTGGCTATACCCAGTGATGCCAGGGTGAGGTCTACTATTGAAGTTCTAATCTGGCCGTGCGTCACCGTCTCAAAGGTGGCTGCATTACCCACGTTGCAGACAACTATATCGTTAGCTATCATGAAGTCACAGATCGCTCTGCCCCTGTCGTTGTTTTTCACTGAGCCCCATGTGGTGTGCCAGCCATTCATATCCCCACAGATTATGTGATCTGTGTTGGGGTGTGACTTGACAACTTGCTCTAGTTTATTCATGGTGTGAAAGGGATCTTCGGCGGGTTCGACATATATCGAAGTGAGGAGGATTCTCTTGGGTCCTAATGTTATTTGAACCGTGGCTAAATTGGTGGTGGCGTGTTGTGTGATTCCTATGTAGTTGCCCATGTTCTTCCTAACTGCTAGACAGGCCTTGGTTCTTTTATTGGTATCACCATATTGATAGATGTCGTACCCGTCTATTCCCTTCATGATGTTCTGCTTACCCACATAGGGCTCAGTGATAAACATTACGTCGTATTTCTTGTCCTTGGCGCATTGTGTCAGTTCCTGCGTAGCATTGTAGCCTTTGCCCAAGTTACATTGTACTGCTTTAATAGGTTTGATCCTGTTGGTGGTGTTCTTCGGGACGCCCTTAGCAATACCGTATAGCCGTTCTGGCTATACGGTCCCATTTAACCCACTCAGGGCAGGTTTGGCTAAAGGCGTAGTGTCCATCGTCTCTATCAGTTTTAGCACAGTTAACGCAACGTGGTGCGATTTCCCGTTTGTTGCAGCTGCGCGTATCGTGCTCATCAGCACAGTACGCACATCTGCTCCCGGTCCGACATTCCGTTGCCCGATGTCCAAAGCCGAGGCATTTGAAGCATTGCAGTATGGGCGATTGGTCTACTGCCAACACAGATTGGAACCCTACTTTGACTTTCTGGTCTTTCAAGGCATTCCAGACCTGCGGGCTGACCTCCACTATGGTGTTTTTGATTGAGTCGTTTCGTCCTTTCACGGCTCGAACGTACTTGACCAGTTTCTCGTCCTCTGCAATGCCTGTTAGTAGTTTGGTGTTCTGGTTCTTAACGGCGTCTTCTATTTTGGAATTCGCGTAGTCCGGAATGACGCCAATGATCCGCAAATGTGGGTTTCGAAGCTTGGGCACCTCAACAGTTATGTTGGTCGTCTTAGACTTGATCGCGGCGCTAAGCTTTTTCCTGTCCTCGTTGCTTTCACAACTAATGACGACTTTATTATTTCGGGTCTCGCGAACATTTGTGATGCCCACTCCAATGTTAACTACGTTAACTTTGTCCTTTACTTCTTTTAATACATCTTTGCCGCTGTGTCTCGGGTCTATCGACTCAAGTAAAACGGCGAAGTTGGTCGGCGGCGTAGAGGGCGCGTGTGTCCGGATGATCTTGGGCCTGTACGGTCTAGCAGCGGCAGGCAAAGCCATGTCATCCTCGTGGCTCACACCCGCCGCCGCTGCTAGTGCAGCCTCAGACTGATGTTTCCGGCTTTTGGACTTGTTGACAACAGTGGCGAATGTTTCATTTTGTTGTTTATTCTCATCTTCACTCTTTTTTCCTTTTGTTATGGTAGTAATAACCATTTCTTTTAGAGCCTGTTGTTCGGCGCGCATTTTTGAAAGTTCAGATTGAATTCCTGAGATGATGTCTCTTTTGAGCTCATATATATTTATTGTAGGTTCTTGTGTTGTTGTCATGTTAGGTGTTTTGTTCATGTGGTCAACGCCCATAACATCCATTTCACTTGTGAACCTTAAGGTAGCATCCCGGATGGCTTCGACAGCCTTTAATATAGTCAGTTTGTTCTGTTTTGTGACGCTCCTATTTTGTTTTAATTGCGTCACAATGTCATCAAGATTGCGGGTGACTTCAGTGCGGTGCCGTCCAGCGCGGGTCTTGGATCCGGGGCTACTGATGGATGCATCTCCGCTCATCCACAGCCGCCCCATTTCCGTTATGTCAGAGCTAGGACTACCAGCTTCAGCAATTGGCCCCTCCGTCGCCGGGATCGGGGCCAATGTCGTCGCTGGTACTGTCGTTATTAGTGCTGGTCGCGGAGTTGAGGTGTTAGCCTCGAGTGTCGGCCTGTGCACCTCCGCTTGTACCACGAAAGTTTGATTTTGAACCCTTTCCGGCTCGAGCTCGACGTCCTGCAGGTCTATGAGCGGTGGTTCCTGTCCAAATCCCTCAGCGGGTTGCTCCATTGCCTGCTCGGATGTATCTTTATGAGGCTGGGGACCTTCCGCAGCGGGTGCCGGTTTTGGAGGTGTCGTACGTGCCTTTCTAGGCGATGTGGGAGGTGTACGATACATTTTCATTTACAAGAAATTACCGAAAATTTAAAAATGTATTTCTCTTAAACTACTATAGATATCGCAAAAAATCAAAAAGGTATTTATGGGTACTATGAGTATCTATGTGTGATTCTATTTCTAGATTTTTAGCTCAAAAGGTGGCCGAGATATAAAATTATTTCTGTGTATTTTTATAAAAATTTAAAAATCAAATTTAAAGAGTGAAGATGTGGATTCTAAGAAAAAGTACTCAAGAAAAAACAAAGATGCAATTAATATCTATCTAATGAAAAACTTAAAACTTAAATCTACCGAGTGGTTCTGCAGAAATTTACAATTTAATGTCGTTGCCGCCACACTTTCTTCAGGCGCTAAAAAATCTGTAGGTATTTGTGATTTTTGTTAGAAAAATGTGCTGAAAAACTAAGTTATTGCAATGGATAAAATAAAAGGTGCAAAATGAAAGTTAAATAAAGAAAAACTATTGAAATTTATGAAGAGACTAAAAAGTTATCGCAATTCTAATTTTTGACTTTCAAGATATGACTTAAAAATTATTTTCTCGAAAACCCGTTAACGTACCAATGTGGTTTTGGTGTCTAAAAATGCGGGCAAATAAACTTTAAATTATACGTAAAAACAAGAATTTTAAAACAAAGTTGGCTTAACAAAAGTGTCGAAAAACTGAAAATTTAGTAAAAAAGATGACGGAAGTGACTTTTTGTTATTACGCAGAAACTAGTGGGTGTATTGCAAAACTGTGTATAACATAAAAGATTACAAAAAAATTACTGAATCTAAAACACTAAACAAAACAAAAATCTACCGTGGGATACTAAAGTTATTGCTCAAAAACAAGATTGCTCAGAGGTTTTCATGAGGGTACGACTTTTTTCCAAAGATGTTGAAATTTAAAACTGATGCTAAGTGAAAGGAATTTATTGAACAAATACGTAATTTAAAACTAATTGAGAGGAACAATACTGCAAAAGAAAAAATGGAAAATGTTGAAAACTGAATTTTTTATGAATTGTTGAAAAACTGGTAAGTGAACTCTAAGAAAAAATTTAATATTTCAGTAACCAGAAGGGCTAGGGGGGTAAGAGTAGTATCGAAAAGTCGGGGCAAATTAGCTTTAAAATTATGTCAAATTGGGTCTCTGTCGTATGTTTAGAACTGTCCAGGTTAGGTTCGGTTAGGTTGGTTAGGTTAGGTTAGGTTAGGTTAGGTTAGGTTAGGTTAGGTTAGGTTAGGTTAGGTTAGGTTAGGTTAGGTTAGGTTAGGTTAGGTTAGGTTAGGTTAGGTTAGGTTAGGTTAGGTTAGGTTAGGTTAGGTTAGGTTAGGTTAGGTTAGGTTAGGTTAGGTTAGGTTAGGTTAGGTTAGGTTAGGTTAGGTTAGGTTAGGTTTTTTTTTTTTTTTTTTTTTTTTTAAATATTGCTACGTAATACAATGTGTTTATAAGAGCGCGGAGCTAATGGACTACTCTTATGCTCTTACAACTTGGTGGACATTGAGGTGTTATGGAATACGTTTGGATATAATATTTCCTATACATGAACTAAGTGTTATTGAACTTTTTCAGTTCTTTTACAATTTGCGTTATATATGATACAAATGATGTTGCAGTTGTTTCTTTACTTATGATTTGGCTCATATCAAACGGTTCAATATTTAAAAGTGTACATGATGTAGTATAATTTAGTCTTATTGTTTGAAATTTCGGGCAATCTTTAATCAAGTGTGCTATGGTTTGGGTGGTAGTACCATCGCAAGGGCAGTGACTGTTGTTAACTATATTGAATCGATTGAGATATTCCTTGTGAAAGCCGTGGTTGGTAAGAAACTGTGTAATTACAAAGTTGGGTCTAATAACTTTTATGAAGTTTAGTAATTCAGAGTGAGTGGGAAGCCAGGATTTGGTGTAATTACATGCGTTAGGTTCATTATAGAGATTAGCGGCCGCAAGGTTCGTGAGTTCTCTGTTCTTTAATTTGATGTAGCTGATGGGAGCTTGATGGTAATCAGGCTGCTTGTGCATAAGAGCAGCTGCCTTGGCAGCAGCATCAGCAGCCTCATTACCATAAAACCCAACATGGGCTTTGACCCACACGAACTCAACATCAGTACCCCTGCATTTAGCCCTATGGAGTAAGTCGTGAATGCGAACTACAAAGTAGTTATGACTGTTGATATTGCTCAACTCCATAAGGCCAGATTGACTGTCAGAGAGTATTATAATTTTGGTGAGTTGTTGTGTGGAGAACCACTCGCATGCTTTGTGAATAGCCAAGAGTTCTGCCTGAAAAACAGAGCAGGTGGGATGCAGTTTATACTTATAGGTGGTTTCATTTCCGTCCGGACTGAGCGCGACAAAAGCTGCACCCACAGCATCGTCATGTTTACTACCGTCGGTATATATCATACAAGCAGCGCCCCCGTCTAGAGAATTAAGATCCTCCAGAGAGGTCACCGACTTGTACGATATGCCGGTTCTGTGTACCGGATGCAGCAGTTTAGCCGGATGGGCAGGTTTTTCGATTTGAATGTCACTGGGAAGGAACCTGGTGTGTCCATTCAGTTTTGATATTTCGATATCAGAAGTTTCCAGGATTTTGTTAGGTAGGGGCGCTAAGTTAGATATTGAAATAGAAGCTGCAGTACTGACGGTTCGAAAACCTTGAATTATTTTGATTGCAAAAAGTCTTTGCAACGACAGGAATTTATTATATATGAAACTGTATTGTAATGCGCGGGACCAGACACTAGCAGCGTAGCATATAATTGGCTGAATGACCTGTAAGTAGATAGTTCGGATATTGTCCGGATGAACACCCCAAGTGGGTCGTGTGTAGACTAATAGTTTATTGAAAAGCGCTTTGGATTTGCCAATTATATGCTCAGCATGCTGTGTAAATCTCAGTTTGCGGTCAATCAAAACACCCAGGTATTTGATTTGGCTCACGAATTTTAGTTGTTGATGGTGTACTGTTATATTGCATTTCGTGGACTTATTAGTGAGTCCGATGGCCTGGGTTTTGTCTGGTCCAAACGTGAGTTTGACACTCGTTCCCCAGTTTGTAATAATATTTAAAGCCCGGTTGGTGACACATTCAAGCTCATTTATATTTTTATGATGACAGATAAGCAGGACATCATCTGCGTAGGCCTGAATGTGGCACCCATCAGGCAGATCCAGCAGCAGGAGCTCATCCAGCACCAGGTTCCACAAAGTGGGGCCACAGACGGAGCCCTGTATGCAGCCCCTGGTCATGGTTTTGCCTACGCTGGCGTCCGCGTAATTAACATGAACCTTCCTGTTGCTCACATAATTTCGAAGGATGTTGTACAGGTTCGCTGGGCAGCCAGTCAAGCGAAGCCTCTTGAAGACAGCAGGCCACCAGGTGTTGTCAAAGGCAGCCTTGATATCAAGAGAGATGGTAATTACATGTTCAGCGTTGTTTTTAGCTGTCTCCATGATATCAAGGGCCGAATGGATGGCGTGGACGGTCGATATCTGCTGTCTAAGGTTAGGTTAGGTTAGGTTAGGTTAGGTTAGGTTAGGTTAGGTTAGGTTAGGTTAGGTTAGGTTAGGTTAGGTTAGGTTAGGTTAGGTTAGGTTAGGTTAGGTTAGGTTAGGTTAGGTTAGGTTAGGTTAGGTTAGGTTAGGTTAGGTTTTTTTTTTTTTTTTAGTATTAATCGGTTGTTTGAACTAACAGCCCCCGCGAGGGATACGGGCGACTGATAGTCTTCAACGGTTGGTTCCCGCTGTGGGATACGGGCTACCAATTTTGTTCTATGATATTAAATTATCTGTGTTAAATTTTCATCTTTTATATTATTTAAACTTTTGTTCGTTGTCAGCTATGTTTTATTAAACTTTTTAAGTGTATTTACTATATGAGTTGTGTACGTTACAAAAGATTCTAGTGTACTTTCTTTTTCTACTAATTGATCTAAATTGTACGGATCTATGTTGTTTATGCTGCAAAGGGACTCATGATTTAATCTTCTGGTGTTGTATTTGGGGCAGTCTTCTAGAAGATGCTTGATGGTTTGCGGGGTTGAGTTGTCACAAGGACAAGTATTGTCCTGTGTGATTTTGTGCCTATGAAGATATACTTTATTGTAGCCATGGCCGGTCAATATTTGTGTTAGATGGAATGTGAATGTTGTGTGTTTACTCAGTTTTCTTATATGCTGTATTGTGGGAAGCCATGATTTTAAGTGAGATCCTGTAGTACTTTCCTGATATGTTTGCTCGTGTGTTGTGTTATTTGCCATGCGCACTTGTTTTTTATGGTAAGAGAGCGGAAACTTGCAGTAGTCCGGTTTTTTATGCAGGGTTGCGGCATGTTTGGCTGCGATGTCAGCAGCCTCGTTACCCTGTAGACCTATGTGAGCCTTGATCCATGAAAAGTATATTTCATGACCATTCTGCTTGATCTGCTCTATTATTTTGTGGGCATTACTAATGGTTGCGTTTGTGCTACTCCTACATTTTAACTCCTGGAGTGCAGCCTTGGAGTCCGAAAAAACAGTGGATTGATTCAGACCGAGTGTCAGGCAGAGTTGGCAAGCTTGCTCGATCGCTAGGCACTCGGCCTGAAACACTGTGCAGCTACCATGTAATTTATACTTTTTTATGACTTCTCTGCCATCCGGATAATAAACGACAACCGCCGCCCCCACCGCGTTGTCATGCTTACTTCCGTCTGTGAAGATTCTTGCCATGTCTGCAGTGTAAAATGGATCCAGTTCTTGTTGGTTATGCACTTCTTTAATATCTATCTCCGCTCTTTGTGCTGGGTGCATAAGGTCTTCGACAGAGATTCGTTTGTCATAAATTATATCATTGGGTAGAAATTCTGTTATACGGGTGCGTTTGGTTTTTTCGAGTGACGCAACTTCCTTTATTTTTAGCGGAAGAGGAGTGAGTCCGGCTAATGCAATAGATCCAATGGTAGGGAGAGTTCTAAATCCGTGAACGATTTTGATGGCGAACCCACGCTGGAGACTCAGCAAGGCATTCTGGACTTTTTTGTAGTTTACGGCCGTATGCCAAATCTCCGCTGCGTAGGTTATGATGGGTTCGATAACTTGATAGTAAATTGTTTTGACGTTTTCGGAATGCACTCCCCATGTGGGCTTTATAAAAATACAGAGTCGTTTGAATATTTTAAGTGACTTGTTTATTGCGTATTCTGTGTGTTTAATAAAGTTAAAGTTCTGGTCTATTATTATTCCGAGGAGTTTAAATTGATCGCTGAATGGAATGGGTGTGTGGTTCATGACTATTTTAGCAGCTTTTGCTCTGGGAGTTGGGGTTAACATTACGGTTTTATGTGGTCCAAATTTTAGTTTATTATTAACTCCCCATTGGTGTATGTCTTCAAGAGTCCTGTTTATATTCTGCTCTAATTCAGTGACGGTGGACCCAGAACATATCAGCAATATGTCATCAGCGTATGCCTGTAGATGACTACCCTCAGGCAAAGGAAGGTCCAGGAGCGTGTCCACGATTGTGTTCCAGAATATTGGTCCTAGAACCGAACCCTGGACACATCCGAGCGACTGTTCCTTTGTGAAGGTAGCATCCACATAGTTTAAGGTAACTTTTCTATGCATTAGATAGCTGCGAATAGTGCTACATATGTTTCTAGGACATTGAACTTCAATGAGTCGATTAAGAAGGGCTGGCCACCAGGCATGATCAAAAGCCCCTTCTATATCCAATGAAATTGCAGCGACAAGTTTGTGATCAGCTTTATATTTCTTAATGCGAGTTATCGCACTATTTAGAGCGTCCGTTGTCGAGTTCTGCTCTTTGAACCCAAACTGCTTTTGACTGCAAGCATTATGGGTTCGCAGAAAGTATGTTAGCCGCTTGGCAATTAATTTTTCGAATACTTTGCCCAAAACATTTATCAGCCCAATAGGTCTGTAGGCTGATATGTCCTTGTAGTTTTCTTTACCAGGCTTAGGTATTGTCTTGATGAAAGCAACTTTCCAGCTGCTGGGAAAGTAACAGAGCTGTAAGCATCTGTTGTACAATTTTATCATAAGCTCTGGGTAAACCTTTATTACTTGCTTACAGATGTCAGCTGTGAGGTTATCCAACCCTGGGGCTCTTTTTGGGCTCATGCTATTTATCACCTCTACTAGCTCAGATATTGTGAAGGGTGGTTCGTCGGCAGAGTGATTGTCATTGTGCATGTTTATTTTATGTCTGACTTGTGTATGGTATGCCGTATCTGTATTGGTGGAATCATTCGGGAAGAATTTTTCAGCCAATTTTGATGCCGTGTCCTGTAGTGATGTAGTATATGTGTTACTATTTACTTTTAACGTTGCTGGTGGTTGTAACTGCGGAGTACTTTTGAGGAGTCGATTTGTCACTGACCAGACATCGTCTTTGCCCTGATTCTTACAGAAGTCCCGGAAGTGCTCTGTGGAAGTCTTTCGTATCTTCTGCGCATACTCGGTCTTAGCTTCTGTGAGTTCATGGATTATATTTGTGAGGTCCTTTTTTCCACGCTTCAGATCTTGTAATCGGTGATGGAGGCGAATAACGTTCTTCTTCATTGTCGTTAGCTCTTCGGTCCACCATATGGCTCTTTTGTGGGCTGTTTTGCGAGTCAGGGTTTTTTCACATGCTCTCGTTATAGCTTTTGTGAGTTTGGTTATAAATATGTCTATTTCATCGGTTGTTGAAGTGTCTATGTTGATGTCGTTTAGTTTTGCAAGATCGATGTGTTTCTTTAATTCGTTGTCAAAAGTGTTCCAATCGGCTCTCTCAGTGTTGTACTTGAATGTGGATATAGATGTTTTATGCTTTGTTTTGATTAAGTTGATGTCTATTTGGAACTCAATGCTATGATGGTCCGAGGAGGTCACGATACTGGGGTTCACCTTCCATTCAAGGATCTTGTTGACTGTGCCTATGGTTGCAATTGTGAGGTCTACTATGGACGTTCTTATTTGACCGTGAGTCACTGTCTGAAAGGTGGGTTCAGTGCCTACATTGCAAACCACCAAGTCATTTGCAATAAGCAGGTCCGCTATTACCCTACCCCTATCGTTGTTTTTCGTGGAGCCCCATGTCGTGTGCCATCCGTTCAAGTCCCCGCAGATGATGTGTTCGGCGTTAGGGTACGACTTGAGTATTTGCTCCAGATGGTCTAAAGTGTTGGATGGGTCTTCACCGGGCTCCACATAAACAGACGTTAGTAACAACTTTTTGCTTTGCAATGAGAGTTGGACGGTGGAAAGATTAGTAGTCGCATGTTCGGTAATACCAATATAGTTTCCTAGCTTTTTGCGGATAGCAATGCAAGCTTTGGCTCTGTTGTTGCCAATAGCATGTTGATAGATGTCATATTCATCGATGCCCTTCATAGTAGTTTTATTTCCTACAAATGGCTCTGTGATGAATATGACATCATATTCATGCTGTTTGGTGCTCTGTATAAGTTCTTGCATTGCATTGCTCCCCTTACCTAGGTTGCACTGTACGGCAGTGAGTTTGCTGTTATTATTCAACTTATGGACGCCCTTAGCAGTACCGTATAGCCTGTCTGGCTATACGGTCCCACTTAATCCATTCAGTACACGATTGGCTGAATGCATAGTGCCTAGAGTCTCTGTCACTGTTGACACAGTTTATACAGCACGGTGCAGCCTCACGAATATTGCAGCTACGGGTATCGTGGTTGCCAGCACAATAGGCGCATTTATGGTCTGATTTACATTCTGTTGCGCGATGTCCGAATCCATGACACCTGTAACATTGTACTATTGGTGACTGGTCAACTGCTAATACGGATTGGTATCCAATTTTGACTTTCTGACCTTGTGTTGCCGCCCATACTTGCGGGCTGACCTCGACAATCACATTCTTTACAGAGTCGTTTCGGCCTTTAGCGGTTCGCAAGTATTTGACAGTTCTGTTGCCTTCTTCGACACCCGCCAGTAATCCCGTGTTCTGCTTGATTATGGCGTCCTCGATTTTTGCATTCGCAAACTCCGAGATGACGCCGATAATTCGCAGGTTGGGGTTTCGCTGTTTCGGTACCTCGACTGTTATGTTGGCCGTTTTGGCTTTGATGGCTGCGCTGAGCTTATTTCGGTCCTCGTTAGACTCGCAACTTATGAGCACTTTGTTGTTGCGGGTTTCCCTTACATTTTTGATACCTACGCCAATGTCGACGACATTGACTTTCTTCTTGACCTCTTTAAGAACGTCTTTGCCGTCGTGACGGGGATCGATGGACTCAAGTAGAATAACAAAGTTTGCCGGCGGTGGGGAGGGTCCATTGTTACGGCTTACTTTGGGCCTATAAGGTCTGCCAACTGCGGGTGAGGCCATGTCATCTTCTTGACTTGCGCCCACTGCCGCCGCTAGTGCAGCCTCAGTTTTGTGCTTCTTGTTTTTGCCTCTGCCAGCAACTGTCGCGAATGTTTCGTCAACTTTACTGTCAGTAAGCCCTGCGCTTTCCTCAATACGTAGATTTTTCATTACTACCTCCTTTAGAGCCTGTTGCTCAGCGCGCATTTTGGAAATTTCCGCTTGCACTCCCGCTATTATGTCTCTTTTCAGCTGAGAAGTGTCTATTGCTGGCTCTTGTGTCTGTGAGGCGAGCGGTTTGGATGCGTGATCCACACCAATGACCTCCATTTCGCTAGTGAATCTGTGAGTGGCATCACGTATGGCCTCGACAGCTTTTAGAATGGTCAGTTTGTTAGACTTCGTAACACTCCTATTTTGCTTTAATTGTGTTACGATGTCATCCAAGTTCCGAGTAACCTCGGTGCGGTGTCTTCCCGCGCGAGTTTTCGAGCCGGGGCTACTAAGGGTCGTATCTCTACTCATCCAAAGCCGCCCCATTTCGGTGATGTCGGAGCTAGGGCTCTCAGCAGCAGTGACTGGCCCATCCGTCGCCGGAATCGGGGCCTGTGTCATCGCTGGAGCTGCCTGTCTCGATGCTGGGAGTGGAGTTGAAGTGCCAGGCTCGGTTGTCGGCCTGTGCACCTCTGCCTGCACCACAAAAGTCAAGTTTTGTGCACTTGGCGGTTCCGGTTCGTCATCCTGCAGGCGAATGAGCGGATGTTCCTGCTCCAGACGCTCAGCCGGTTGCTCCGGTGCCGCCCCGAGTGTCGTTTCAGATGGTATTTCGCCCTCCGCCACAGGTGTCGGCTCTGGAGGGGTCGCTCGTGCCTTTTTGGGCGATCCAGGAGGTGTTCGATACATTTTCATGTGTATCTTTTTCGAGAATTTGAAAATTCGATAACTCGAAAAGTATGTAGGTTAAAATTATAAACTAAATAAGGCTAGTTAGGGATTTGTAATGACTATAATTTAAAACTATTTTCAGATTTTTAATGCTACTAACGGCTGAGAAATAAAATTAAAACTAAGTATTTTTAATTTTTTCTCAAAAGCTAATTTACGACGTTTGCTGGACGGCTATTTAAAAACTTTGTAAACAAAAGATGATGGTTTTGGTGTGATTTATTATATTCGGGGATAAAAAACTGACTTTACCGTGTAATTACAGAAAAAAATAAGATTGAATGTGGTTGCCGCCACACTTTCTGCAGGCACCGAAAAATCTGTAGGTATTTAGTAATTTTTGTATGAGCAAAGTTTATAATTACATGAAATAACTATTTGATAATTTAAAATGGAGCTATTGAAACTACGACACGAAAACAGAACGAAGATATCTTAATAAACAAAGAAGTTATTTACAAATGAAATTTACAATTTTCAAGAATCACTTAAAAATTAATATCTAAGTGTCCCGTAAAGATATTTAAACAAAAGTGGTGTCCAAAAAACGGGGCAAATGAGTTTTAAATTCTATGTAAGTTTCAGATTTTTAACGCAAAATCGGCTGAACAAAGTGTTCAAAAAACCACAAAACTGCTAAAAATGATGAGGGAAGTGACTTTGCTGAATAACTGAAAAACTATTGTAGGTATGTGAAAAAGGTGTTAACAACAAAAATAACAAAAAATTAGAGGAATAAGAATCAGAAAACAAAATAAAAATCGACCGGAGAAAACTGAAGTTATAGGTGAAAAACAAGATTGCTCAGATACTTTTATCAGGGTACGACTTTTTTGTGAAAATGTGAAAAAATTTAACTGAACCTAAGTACAAGGAATTTATTTGAGAAACTAATAATTTAAAACTAATTAAAATTGACATAAATCTAAAAGAAAATTTAAAAAATGTTAGAAAATGAATTTTTGGTGAATTTTTGAAAATCTGCAAAGTGAAGCGAAAGAAAAAATTTAATAATTCTGTAACCGGAAGGGTCTGAGGGGTGGAAGTGGAGTCTAAAAGTCGGGGCAAATTAGCTCTAAAATAATGTCAAATTGGGTCTCTTTTGTATGTTTAGAACTGTGGTTAGGTTAGGTTAGGTTAGGTTAGGTTAGGTTAGGTTAGGTTAGGTTAGGTTAGGTTAGGTTAGGTTAGGTTAGGTTAGGTTAGGTTAGGTTAGGTTAGGTTAGGTTAGGTTAGGTTAGGTTAGGTTAGGTTAGGTTAGGTTAGGTTTTTTTTTTTTTTTTTTTTTAAAATATTGCTAAGTAATGCAATGTTTTGTATGAGCGCGGAGCTATTGGAATACTCGTATGCTCATACAGCTTGATTTACAAAGGGATTACAAATTGGGAGACATTTTATTGGTAATTAATTAATCATTTACTATGTTTTATTGAACTTTTTCAGTTCGTTAATAATTTTAGTAATATAGGATACAAATGAGTTAGTTGATGATTCCTTAGTGATTATCTGACTCAAATTGAACGGATCAATATTGAGTAGTGAACAAGATATACTGTGGTTCAATCGTGCTGATTGAAATTTCGGGCAGTCTTTTAAAAGATGTTGAATACTTTGCATAGTTGAATTGTCACAGGGACAATGGTTGTTATTTACAATGTTGAAGCGGTTCAAATATTCTTTATGGAATCCGTGATTCGTAAGGAACTGAGTTATGGCAAAGTTGGGTTTTATTACTTTTATGAAATTCAATAGGTCAGAGTGAGTGGGAAGCCAGGACTTGGTGTAAATGCAAGAATTATCGTCATTATATAAGTTAGTACATGCGATGGTCGAGAGTTCTTTATTTTTTAATTTTATGTAGCTTATAGGAGTTCTATGATAATCAGGCTGCTTGTGCATAAAAGCAGCTGCTTTAGCAGCGGCATCAGCAGCCTCATTACCATAAAACCCTGCGTGGGCTTTAATCCACACAAATTGTATGTCAATGCCCTTGCATTTGGCCTCATGGAGTAGGTCGTGTATGTGGACTACAAAGTAGTTGTGACTGTTTATGTTACTGAGCTCCATAAGGCCAGATTGGCTATCAGAAAGAATGATGACTTTAGTGAATGATTGTGTGGACAACCATTCACATGCCTTCTGAATCGCCAAGAGTTCCGCCTGAAAGACAGAACAGGTGGGATGTAATTTGAATTTCTTTATGATTTCAGTTCCGTCGGGGCTCAGTGCGACGAAAGCCGCGCCCACAGCATCATCGTGTCTGCTGCCGTCGGTGTATATCATACAAGCAGCGTTCCTGTCGAGAGAATTGAAGTCCTCTAGAGAGGCTACCGACTTGTATGATATACCCGTCCTGAATACGGGGTGCAGCAGTTCAGCCGGATGGGCAGGTTTTTGCAGCTGGATATCGTCGGGAAGAAACCTGGTGTGTCCTTTCAACTTGGACCGTTCGACGTCCGCAATTTCCAGGATTTTGTCAGGTAAGGGTGTCAGGTTAGAAAGAGAGATTGATGCCGTAGTGCTTATTGTTCGAAAGCCCTGTATTATTTTAATGGCAAACAGTCTTTGTAGAGACAGGAATTTTTTATTTATAAATTTGTATACCAGTGCTCGGGACCAGACACTAGCAGCGTAGCATATAATTGGCTGGATTACCTGTAAGTAAATAGTTCTTATATTGTCGGGATGAACCCCCCAGGTGGGTCGTGTGTATACTAATAGTTTATTGAAGAGTGATTTAGCTTTGCCAATTATATGCTCGCAGTGCTGTGTGAATCTCAGCTTGCGGTCGATCAAGACACCCAGGTATTTGATATGACTCACAAATTGTAGTTGTTGTTGGTGGACTTGGATGCGGCACTTGGTAGATTTGTTGGTGAGTCCAATGGCCTGGGTCTTTTCCGGCCCAAACACGAGTTTAACACTGGTTCCCCAGTTAGTGATAGTAGTTAATGCCCGATTGGTGATACACTCAAGCTCATGTATGTTCTTGTGGTGGCAGATCAGAAGTACGTCATCTGCATAGGCTTGAATGTGACACCCATCGGGCAGGTCTAGAAGCAGGAGCTCATCTAATACCAGGTTCCACAAAGTGGGGCCACAGACGGAGCCCTGAATGCAGCCCCTGGTCATGATTTTGCTGACACTGGCATCCGCGTAGTTTACGTGTACCTTTCTATTGTCCACGTAATTTAGGAGTATGTTGTAAAGGTTTGCAGGACAGCCAATCAAGCGTAGCCTCTTAAAGACAGCAGGCCACCAGGTGTTGTCAAAGGCTGCCTTGATATCTAGAGAGATGGTGATGACATGTTCAGCATTGTTCTTTGCTGTCTCCATGATATCAAGGGCCGAATGGATGGCATGGACGGTCGAGATCTGCTGTCTGAAGCCGAATTGACGTTCGCTCATGGACTGATTCACATTCATGTGATACAAAAGTCGGTTCATAATGAGCCGTTCCAGGACTTTCCCGTACACATTGATGAGGCCTATGGGTCTAAATGCCGATGGTTCATCATAGTTATTCCTATTAGGTTTGGGAATTATCTTGACATATGCCACTTTCCAGCATTCTGGAAAGTATTCAAGTCGCAAACACCTGTTCATGACATCAGTAATGACGCCAGGAACGGCATTCGCGACCTGAAGGCATATGTCAGATGTGAGATTGTCAAGTCCGGGAGCTTTGCGATGACTCATATTCTTCAGACACTCGATCACCTCTTTGCAGGTGAACGGGGCCTCTGAAGTTGTTCGTATTGGTTCATGCATGAGGGAACGAGTGTCTGCCTGAGATTGGGAGGAGTCTTGGTCATCATCCGGATAAAATCGGTTCATCAGTGCAGTTGCTGTATCCGTAGTGTCGGTGGTGTAAGTACCATTTTGGAGTTTCAGTGTGGATGGGGGTTGTTGTTGTGGCTGAGACTTGATGAGCCGATTGGTGACCGACCAGACATCCTCTTTCTTTTGCCTCTGGCAGAAATCTCTGAAGGAGTTGGTGGAGGCAGAGCAGAAGGCGTCAGAATACTCCTTTCTGAGTCTGTTCCTCTCATTAAGTAGCTCATCTAGGGGAAGCTGACGCTTTTTCTGCTTCGATAGTTTGTGGTGATTGGAGATCACTTTCCGTTTCAATTCCTCGAGTGACTCATTCCACCAGGGAGGCCGACGAGGAAAGTTGTTGGAGCGGGGAAGTGTGTTATTGCAAGTGACTTGTATTGCTGAGGTGAGATCTACAATAAACTTTTCCAGCTCAAAGCTGTCACATTCGTTAATATGGTTGGATGGAGGTAGATGTTTTTTAAGTTCTGTATTGAATATGTCCGCCATTTGATCCCATTTCACATTACGAGTATTATACTTAAAAGTAGACGATTTTTTATTTTTAGTTAATGTGAAACGGTTCAATGAGATGCTAAATGTTATGGCATTATGGTCAGAGGACGGGCAAATGTCGTGATTCACAGACCAGTCCTCAACAGACATTCCCATCCTCAGCTCAGTGAGTGTGATGTCGATTATTGATGACCGAGGTGCTCCGTGTGTGACCGTCTCAAAGGTCGGAACACTTCCCACATTGCAGACCTTAAGGTTATGTAGCGTGATAATATTTGCTACGTCATTTCCTCGTCGGTTATTATATGGAGATCCCCAAAGGTTACTCCATCCGTTAAAGTCACCGCAAATGACGTGCCTCGAGCCTGCAGTTCTATGCAAGAAGTGCTCCAGCCTCTGTAACACCTGGAATTTGTCCAGTCTTGGCTCCACATACACGGAAGCCAAGTATATCTTCCGCCCTTTGTTATCAGTTATGCAGACAATACTTAGGTCAGAATCCGAAAACTCCGTCAAGCCTATCGCACTGCATAAGTTGTCTTTAATTAATATGGCTGCCCTAACGGGGCGGTCCGAGTAAAACTGGTACGTTGTATATCCGGGAATATTTTTCATAATTTTACTGTCTTTTATATGGGGTTCGGAAATAAAAACAATGTCAGAGTTGTATTTATCAAGATGTACAGACAATTCATGAATTGCGTTCTTACTGCGACCTGTGTTTATTTGAATGCATTTGATGTGTTGGTTAGTTGTGCTATTGTTGTTTTGGCGGTTAAGATCCATAATCAATTCTGTTGTTTATTTTTTGCAGCATATGAAGGATTCGAGGGCAGTTTTCGGATGTGGCGCCATGATTTGTCTTACCGTTCTTGACATTGTTTTTGTTATTGTATTGAATGCAGTTGTGACAGTTGGTCTTTGATTTGTCTTGTTTGTTAGGGCAGCTATTATACTCGTGGGTGTTGGAAGAGCAGTGGGAACAAATGTGATTTGGATTGGTGCAATTTTTGCTAGTGTGTCCAAATTGGAGGCATTTGAAGCACTGAAGGAGTGGGGTGAAGTTATCAAGGTGCACCTTTTGAAAGTCTACGTTTACTTTCCCAAGTTTAATGAGGTCTCTCCAAACTTGAGGAGAGGTCATCAGAACAGCATTGTAGAGGTGCTCTTTGCGGTTTTTGCGCTTAAAACGGAACACCAAGTCATCTTTTTGTGCGTCGCTAATGCACTCATTTTGGTTCCTGAGCACCTCCACAAGTTCTTCCGGCGGCACGTCAGTAGGTACACCCTTCAAAATAACCATGGGTTTCAATTTTTTGGACACCTCAGCGGTAACACCGCAATCAGACTGGTTCGTTTTGTCCAGAGCTTTCTTACATTGTGCAGCATCCTCAAATTCTACGCGCACTTTTTTGTTCGACACAAACTGTATTTTACCTGGGGCGAAGTTGGTGTCACGGAAGGAAGTTTTCTCCTTCCAGGCCTTGAGGGTTTCGGCCGAGCTGGCCACTTCCTTCGTGGGAACCAGTATTATCGCCGGTTTAGATGTCGGCATCGTGGAATTTTGAGGTGTTTGTGGCTTCTTCAGTGCAGCCGCATAAGACACTGAGGTACGCTGGGCCGACAGGACGCTTTGTTTCAGCTTTGACATCTCCTCCTTTACAGTGTCTTTGATGACATGAGTGATGGCAGATATGGTTGCCTGATTCATTGTGGGGGCAGTATTAGCTTTAGCAGCGGTTTTGGTGGTCGTGAGGATAGTCTGGATCTCATGTACTAGCTCGAGGATGGCACTCTTGTTCACCTTCGTGAGGCTGCGTCCCTCAGTGAGCTTGACTTTAATGGCATCGGTTTTTTGAAAGATCATTTGTCGGAACTCTTGTTCCGGGTCTGTAGCATCAAGAAATAGCGAATTATCACCATCTTGAGCATCGTCGTCATCGTTGTTTTCTGCTGCAGGCTCCAGACTGAGCTGGAGCCGGTCCATGGGAGTATTTTGTGAATTAATAGGGCCTTCAGGTCTCTGGAGGTCCTGGGACTCACCAATGGCAGGGAGAATGCCAAATTGATTTTGATCCTTGAGCTGCTTTGCAGCGTCTGGTGGGTTTGTGACAGACATTTTGGGTCCCAGTTATGTTATGTCCATCAGAATGAATTTATACACGCAATAATTATTTTCGCAGGCGCAAAAATGAGAAAATCTAATTTTTTGTTAAATAATTTTAATAATATTCGAAATATTTTTATACCAAAAAATGAAACAGATTTATTTCTATTTATAATTGAAAAGATATTTCAAATCGGTTGATAAACAAAAAAGTTATTGAAATTTTTTATGTATGAAAGAATGATCGGCCACTAAAAAAATTATTTCTCAGAAACTAAGAAAGCTAGCAAAGTGATATTAGTATCTAAAGATAGGGAAAATTAAGTTCTAAATGATATCCAGAAATTAGATTTTTAGCACAAAGTTAGTTGAAGAAAAGTATTGAAAGTATGAAAAAGTTAGGTCAGGAGACGAGGGAAGTGAACTTTGGAAATAACTCAAAAACTATTGACACTAGAAGAAAAATACATAAGCATGAAAAATCAGAATTAAATAAATAAACAAAATGAGATAATAAAATTAAAATTTTACCGTGTAGTTTACGAGATATTTACAAAATAAGTGATTGCCTGTCAAAAGTCATCAGGCGCCAAAAATTTGTGAAGGTGATTTGAAATAACTATGTGAATTTGTATGAAGACTATTAAAACTAATAATGCAATAATTTAAAGAAAACTACGAGAGATTTTTGACAAAAGAAAAAAGTTGAAAATGTTGAAAAATGGCGGAGCTATGAATTTTTTAATGAAAGTGAAATTGACGGAATACAAAAAATTTAATATCTCAAAAACCAGAAGGGCTATGGGGGTGGAAGTTGCACTCAAAATACGGGCTCAATTAGGTTCAAAATTGTACCAAAATGGGTTACTTTCGTATATCTAGAAGTTGGTTGGTTAGGTTAGGTTAGGTTAGGTTAGGTTAGGTTAGGTTAGGTTAGGTTAGGTTAGGTTAGGTTAGGTTAGGTTAGGTTAGGTTAGGTTAGGTTAGGTTAGGTTAGGTTAGGTTAGGTTAGGTTAGGTTAGGTTAGGTTAGGTTAGGTTAGGTTAGGTTAGGTTAGGTTAGGTTAGGTTTTTTTTTTTTTTTTTTTTTTTTTTTTTTTTTTTTTTTTTTTTTTTTTTTTTTTTTTTTTTTTTTTGAGTATAAACTTTAAGTAGTACCAATGGTCCTCGCTATTGATACGGGCGACCATTGGACATTTTACTGAGTGTAGGTTCCCGCATGGGATACGGGCAACCTCTTGTTGATATACTTATTCATTTTTGGTTAACAAATGTATCTTAATTATACATTTGTTATTAATATGATCTTTATTATTTAATCTTTGATGTTGTTATACTATTTGTATTGCCGAGTGCTTTTATTTTCGAATTAACTATGTGCCGTTAAATTTCTTTAAATTGTCTATTATGTGGCTAACATACAGTTTGAATGATTCTATCGTTGTTTCTTTCTGGATTATCTGTTCAATGTTGTACGGCTCTATATTATTGATGCTGCATAATATTTCGTGGTTGGCTCTAGTGTTTGTGAATCGTGGGCAATCCTGTAGCAAATGTTGCATTGTTTGTGGTGTCTGATTGTCACACGGGCAGTCGTTTGTGTCTATTATGTTGAATCGCTTTAAATATGTTTTACTGTAACTGTGTCCTGTCAAGAGTTGCGTCATCTGGAATGTCATGCTGAAGTGTATTTTGAAGTTTTCTATATGCGCTATTGTTGGCAACCATTTCTTTAAGTGTGCTCCGGTTGAGCATGTTTGATACATGTTGTCTGTGATAGTTTGCAGGTCTTTTCGTAGGTTCCGCTTGTGGTAAGAAAGCGGGAACTTAATGTAATCCGGCTTTTTGTGCAGTGAGGCAGCTTGTTTAGCCGCAGCATCAGCCTCCTCATTACCTAGGAGACCCGCGTGCGCTTTAATCCAGCGGAACTGAATCATTCCACCCCGCCCCCTGATCGAAGCGATGTGTTTGTGTGCTTTGTTGATAATGGAGTTTGTACTGTCCCGGTAGGCCAGCTCAAGCAAGGCAGCTTTCGAATCAGAGAACACGGTGGCCTGACCCAGTCCCTGTGTGTGGCACAGGCCACAAGCCACCTCAATGGCTAAGCATTCAGCTTGAAATACTGTGCAGCTGTCATGTAGTTTTAGCCTTTTGGTTGTACTGCGCCCATCTGGATATTGCATGACCACCGCTGCACCAACTACACCATCATGCTTACTACCATCCGTAAAAATGTTTACCATTTCTGCGGTGTAGTACGGCTCTAAGTCTTCTGCATTGTTGATGTCCTCTATGTCAATCTGGATTCTTGAGGCTGGGTGCGGAAGCTCAGTAATGGATGCTCTCTTGTCATAGAGGACATCATCAGGTAAGTACTCTGTTATTAGCGTCCTTTTTACCCTTTCCGTCGACGCTATTTCCTTAACCTTTTCCGGGAGGGGTGTAAGTCCCGCGAGCACAATAGCCGGTATTGTGGGGAGCGTACGGAATCCGTGTAGCATCTTAATCGCAAAGCCGCGTTGCAAGCTCAACAACGAATTCCGTACTCTCCCGTAATTTGTTGCCGATCCCCAAATTTCTGAACCATATGTAATTATAGGCTCAATGACCTGGCGGTATATAGTTTCTACATTTGCCGCATGTACACCCCATGTTGGTTTAATAAACATACAGAGCCTCTTATATATGGCTTGCGCCTTTGTTATGGCATGTTCTGTATGTTTAATAAACTTTAGATGTTGATCGATTATCAAGCCTAGCAGTTTAAAGTGGTCAGTGAATTGGAGTTGTATCCCATTCATTCGGATTTTAGCTGCCTTAGCTTTGGGTGTGTTTGTAATCATTCTGGTCTTTTGGGGGCCAAAGCTCAACTTATTATTTATACCCCAGTTATAAATCCTGTCCAAAAGACTATTGGCATTGGCTTCGAGCTCGCTGATATCGTTGCCGGAGCAGATCAGCAATACGTCATCCGCATAAGCTTGGATGTGGTTGCCATCCGGTACTGTCTGCTCCAGCAGCGTATCTATGATAGTATTCCAGAAGATCGGGCCCAACACCGATCCCTGGATGCATCCTCTTTTCTGTTGTTTAGTTATTGTCACATCAGAATAGTTGAGCTCTATAGTCCGATCTTTGAGGTAACTGCTTATCAGTTGGTATAGGTTGTTGGGGCAGTCGATGTGCTTCAGTCTATTCAACAACGCCGGCCACCAGGCGTTGTCGAATGCTCCCGCTATATCAAGCGATATGGCCACGACTAGCTTGTTGTCATTTTTGCCCTCTTTAAGCTTATTTACTACATTGTTTAGCGCGTCCGTCGTGGAGCATTGCTCTTTGAAGCCATATTGCTTGATAGAGCAGGCGCCCTTCACTCGCATATAATAAGCCAACCTCGTGGACATCAACTTCTCCAACACCTTGCCAAAGACGTTTATGAGGCCAATGGGTCTATAAGCAGTCACCTCGCTGTAATCGTCCTTACCAGGTTTGGGCAGTATCTTGATGAATGCGTTTTTCCATTGGGCTGGGAAATATCGCAACGCTAAGCATCTGTTATACAGCCTGGTGACGTTATCTGGGTAGCAGTCTACATAGTGTTTGCAAATGTCAGATGTTAGGTGGTCAGTGCCAGGCGCCTTTTTGGGACTCATATTTTTGAGGACGTTATTAATCTCCTGGATGGTAAAAGGTGGTTCATCTTGCTCTATACCTGGTTGTTGTTGTTGTCTATTGTTATCATATTGTTCTCGTCTTATTTGCCGGTGGTGCTCATTGTCGTCAGCTATTTCATCTTCAGGGATGAATTTCTTGGCAAGGGCCGCAGCTGTATCCAGAAGCGAGTGAGTGTATGTCCCGTTTTCCGTTTTCAGTGTGGAAGGTGGTGGCTGTTGGGGTGCAGTCTTGAGTAGACGGTTGGTGACTGACCATACGTCTTCCTTGCCTTGTCGGCTACAGAACTCCTTGAAGTGGGCAGTTGATGTCGATCGGATTTTGCTGGAATACTCCGTTCTTGCATCCTGCAGCTCTTTAATAATATTGTCGAGGTTTTTATTACCTCGCCGAAGGTCTTGCAGTCGATGATGAAGAAATATTACTTTCTTCTTCATGTCCGTTAACTCCTGTGTCCACCACGGAATCTTTTGATGCGGTTTTCTTCTAGTTAGTGTAGTGTCACATGTTTTACCTATCAGGTTAACCATATTTGATATATAATCGTCCAGTCCTTGTTCATCTAATGATTCTAAGTGTATAGTGTGTAAGTTGCTGTTTTCAATGTTGTCTTTTAACTTGTCTTTAAAAATTTCCCAATTTACGCGTTCAGTGTTGTATTTGAATGTAGATTTGTACTTGTTATTGTTATTTTTAGAGCCTCCAATTTTGATAATAAATTCAATTCCGTGGTGATCCGATGTTGGCACAATATCGGGTTCGACCTTCCATCCAACAATGCTATTGACTATGCCTAATGATGCAAGAGTGATGTCCACTATGGAGGTTCTGGTCTGGCCGTGCGTTGTGGTTTCGAATGTGGCTTCGTTACCCACATTGCATATGGCTAAGTCGTTGGCTATTACGAGGTCAAAGATTGTTCTTCCCCTATCATTGTTTTTCACTGAGCCCCATGAGGTGTGCCAGCCGTTCATATCCCCACAGATTATGTGATCTGTGTTGGGGTACGACTTGACAACTTGCTCCAATTTGTATAAGGTGTTAGAGGGATCC
Source organism: Thaumatotibia leucotreta (assembly GCA_025490895.1). Classification (NCBI taxonomy): domain Eukaryota; kingdom Metazoa; phylum Arthropoda; class Insecta; order Lepidoptera; family Tortricidae; genus Thaumatotibia; species Thaumatotibia leucotreta. The sequence continues at coordinate 64,620 of JALPQI010030858.1, forward strand.
TCACCTGGTTCGACATACACCGATGTAAGTAGCAGTCTCTTAGGTCCAAGTGTTAATTGAACCGTGGCTATATTGGTAGTGGCGTGTTGGGTAATACCTATGTAGCTGCTCATCTTTTTCCTCACTGCGATGCAGGCCTTGGTTCTGCCACGTACATCGCCGTATTGATAAATGTCATATCCCTCTATACTCCTCATTGTGTTCTGCTTGCCCACATAGGGCTCAGTGATAAACATGACATCATACTTCCTATCTTTAGCGCACTGTATTAGCTCCTGGGTAGCATTGAAGCCTTTGCCGAGATTGCATTGAACTGCCTTTATAGAGTTGAGCCTGTTGGTGTTATCCTTCGGGACGCCCTCAGCAATATCGTATAGCCGATCTGGCTATACGGTCCCATTTAACCCACTCAGGGCACGTCTGACTGAAAGCATAGTGTCCGTGATCTCTCTCCCTATTAATGCAGTTAACACAACTCGGTGCGGACTCTCGATTATTACAGTTACGTGTGTCATGGTTTTCTGCGCAGTAAGCGCACTTACTCTCGGAACGGCATTCAGTTGCGCGATGCCCAAAACCATGGCATTTGTAACATTGTATTATGGGCGTTTGGTCCGCAGCCGTAACTGACTGATAGCCAATCTTAATTCTTTGGTCTTTTAATGCAGCCCAGACCTGCGGGCTGACTTCAACTACGACATTCCTAATTGAATCATTACGGCTTTTGACAGTTCGAATGTACTTACAGACTTTTTCCTCCTCTGAAATGTTTGCGAGAAGTCTTGTATTCTGTTTCATTATGGCGTCTTCGATTTTAGCGTTAGCGTAATCAGGAATGACGCCGATAATGCGCAAGGAGGGATTCCGTAACTTAGGCTCCTCGACTGTTATATTTGGAGTCTTAGACTTGATGGCAGCACTGAGTTTTCTCCTGTCCTCATTAGTCTCACAACTGATAATAACTTTTTTATTTCGGGTTTCTCTAATGCTGTTTATTCCAACCCCTAAGTCAACTACATTAACTTTGTTTTTGACTTCTTTCAGCACGTCCTTGCCGTCGTGTCTGGGGTCAATGGATTCTAACATAACAACGAAGTTGGTCGGCGGTGGCGGAGGAGGCGCATGTGATCGAATGACCCTAGGCCTATACGGTCTGCCGATGGCAGGCATTGCCATGTCATCTTCATGACCTGCACCCGCCGCCGCAGCCAACGCTGCTTCTGTCCTGTGTTTCCTATTTTTGTTCCTGCCGGCAACTGTGGCAAACGTTTCAGTTTGCATTTTGCCATCTTCACCGTTCTCGTTTTTTCCGCTTATAGTTGCCATGACTATTTCTTTTAAGGCCGTCTGATCGGCGCGCAGTTTTGTAATTTCTGCTTGAACTCCTGCTATTATGTCATGTTTTAGCTGTGTTATGTCAATTGACAGCTCTTGTGTTGTAGAATTTGGTGTTTTGGTCACATGGTGGTCTACACCGATTACATCCATTTCATTGGTAAATCTGATAGTGGCCTCTCGGATGGCTTCCACAGCTTTAAGGATGGTTAGTTTGTTGACTTTTGTAACACTCCTGTTTTGCTTTAGCTGTGATACAATGTCGTCGAGGTTACGAGTCACCTCGGTACGGTGCCTTCCTGCTCGTGACTTCGAGCCGGGGCTACTAATGGATGTATCTCTGCTCATCCATAGTTGCCCCATTTCGGTAATGTCGGAGCTGGGACTGCCAGCGATGGCGATTGGTCCCTCCGTCGCCGGGTTCGGGGCCAGTGTCGCGTTCGGTGCCAGTGTTGCGTTCGGGGTGGTTTGAATCGTGGCTACTAGCGGAGTTGAAGTGCCGGCCTCGGTCACATGCCTGTGCACTTCCGCTTGGACCACGAATGTCTTGTTATGTGTATCAAGCGCTTCGTCCAGCAGATGTGCGTGATCGCTTCCGACGGCCTTCTGTGGCTCTGTGGCTATCACCTGTATCTCATCCGTGGGTTTTATGCCAGTGACAGGCTCCGAAGGACCCGTACGCGCCTTTCTGGGCGATGCGGGTGGGGTGCGGTACATTTTGCAATTAGTTGACATGCGAAAAATTCAAAAATGTATATCTCCCAAACTATGATAGATATCGCAATAAATCAAAAGGAATTAAGTAGGTACAAAATATACCAATATGTGTCCAAGATTTTAGATTTTTATCTCTTAAGGGGGCTAAGAAATAAATTTATTACTTTGTAATTTTACAAAAATCTAAAAATAGGATTTTCAGGGTGAAATAATGAATTGCAAGGAAAATGTTTCAGACAAAATTTAAGTATATTAACGAGATCTATCTAACTAAACACTAAAATCTAAAATCTACCGATTGGTTCTACAGAAATTTCAAATCAAAAGTGGTTGCCGCCACACTTTTAGCAGGCGCTAAAAATTAGGTAGGTATTTACAAATTTTCTTAGGCAAATGTGTTCAAAAACTGTATTATTCTATTGAATAAAATAAAGAATGCAAAATGAATGTGCAATAACAAAAAACTATTGAAATCTATTGAGAGAGTGAGAAGATATTACTATTCTAAGTTTTAGTTTTGAAAAAGTGACAAAATAATTATTTTCTCGAGAACTAAATAAGATACAGAGTTGTTTATATATTCGAAAAAACCGGGCTATTGAACTTTAAATGATATATGAGAATTAGATTTTTTAAACAAAGTTCGTCTAACAAAATTATCAAAAAACTGAAAAATTGGTAAAAAAGATGAGGGAGGTGACTTTTTGAAATAACAATAAAACTAGCAGAGATATCGTGAAAAAGCTTATAACATGAACTATTGTAAAAAATTTAAGGAATCTAAAACACGAAGCAAAACAAAAATCGACCGTTGGGAACTGAAGTTATTGGCGAAAAACGTGATTGCTCAGAGGTTTCTATGAGGGTACGACTTTTTTGCAGTAATGTGGAAATTTAAAATAGAAGTTATGTGTACTGAATTTAATTGACTTATAGGTAATTTAAAACTAACGGAAAGGAATTTAAATCTGAAAGAAAATTAGAAAAAAGTTGATAAATGAATTTACTATGGAATTTTGAAAATCTGCAAAGTTAAGACTAATAAAAATTGGAATATTTCCGTAACCAGAGGGGCTAGGGGGGTAAGAGGGGTATCGAAAAGTCGGGGCAAATTAGCTTTAAAATTATGTCAAATTGGGTCTCTTTCGTATGTTTAGAACTGTGGTTGGTTAGGTTCGTTAGGTTAGGTTGGTTAGGTTAGGTTAGGTTAGGTTAGGTTAGGTTAGGTTAGGTTAGGTTTGGTTAGGTTAGGTTAGGTTAGGTTAGGTTAGGTTAGGTTAGGTTAGGTTAGGTTAGGTTAGGTTAGGTTAGGTTAGGTTAGGTTAGGTTAGGTTAGGTTAGGTTAGGTTAGGTTAGGTTAGGTTAGGTTAGGTTAGGTTAGGTTAGGTTAGGTTAGGTTAGGTTAGGTTAGGTTAGGTTAGGTTAGGTTAGGTTAGGTTAGGTTAGGTTAGGTTAGGTTAGGTTAGGTTAGGTTAGGTTAGGTTAGGTTAGGTTAGGTTAGGTTAGGTTAGGTTAGGTTAGGTTAGGTTAGGTTAGGTTAGGTTAGGTTAGGTTAGGTTAGGTTAGGTTAGGTTAGGTTAGGTTAGGTTAGGTTAGGTTAGGTTAGGTTAGGTTAGGTTAGGTTAGGTTAGGTTAGGTTAGGTTAGGTTAGGTTAGGTTAGGTTAGGTTAGGTTAGGTTAGGTTAGGTTAGGTTAGGTTAGGTTAGGTTAGGTTAGGTTAGGTTAGGTTAGGTTAGGTTAGGTTAGGTTAGGTTAGGTTAGGTTAGGTTAGGTTAGGTTAGGTTAGGTTAGGTTAGGTTAGGTTAGGTTAGGTTAGGTTAGGTTAGGTTAGGTTAGGTTAGGTTAGGTTAGGTTAGGTTAGGTTAGGTTAGGTTAGGTTAGGTTAGGTTAGGTTAGGTTAGGTTAGGTTAGGTTAGGTTAGGTTAGGTTAGGTTAGGTTAGGTTAGGTTAGGTTAGGTTAGGTTAGGTTAGGTTAGGTTAGGTTACCGAGGCGTGCAACTTCCCCGCATGATCACCATCTGCTACGCGGATGATACGATGGTGGCCGTGCGAGGAAAAGAAATGAAGGAAGTCTGCAGACGAGCTGCCGTTGCTACTGAAATGACGGTCACCCGGATTGGTATGCTAGGGCTGAAAGTGGCCCTGCATAAAACAGAGGCCATAGTGTTCGGGGGCAGAGGCTGGGTCATACGTGCCGGGCAGACGCTCCCAGTGTCAGGGGAAGCGGTCCAGATAAAGAGTCATATAAAGTACCTGGGACTCTATCTGGACCGACGCTGGAACTTCGAGGAGCATTTTAAACGGATGGCTCCTCGGCTAGTGGGCGCCGCCATGGCACTGGCAAAGTTGCTTCCGAATGTGGGCGGACCGAACACCCCTTGCCGACGCCTATACGCCGGGGTGATAAGGAGTATGGCGCTCTATGGCGCACCAATCTGGGCGGAGCGCCTCACGGACAAAACTCGGGCCCTTCTCCGGAGACCGCAGCGGGTGGTGGCCCAACGTATGACAAGGGCATACACCACGGTTTCGCATGCAGCTGCCTGTCTCATAGCATGCACCCCACCGTGGGAGCTAGATGCGAAAATGCTGGCAGATAGGCATAATGAAAGAGTGGTGGCTCGGAGAAACGGAGTCCCCCCGCTGCCACTGGAAGAGATGCGAGCAGCACAACGCACGACTGAGAGGCGTATGCGAGAAAGATGGAAGAATGAGCTGGAGGACTCCCCCTACGGAATCCGCACTGTAGGGGCACTCCTCCACTCATTCAATGAATGGCTGGATAGGAGTTTTGGCTCAATGAGCTATCGAATGACGCAGGTAGTGACCGGCCATGGGTGCTTTGGCCACTACCTGCACAGCATACAGAGGGAGCCCACACCGCACTGTCACGAGTGCGGTCATGGTGATGACACAGCGGAGCACACACTGGCAGTGTGCCCGATGTGGGAGCAGGAGCGTCTCCAACTAATGACGCTCCTTAACACTGGAGATGCCTCGCTGCACAATATCGTGGCCTGCATGGTACGCAGCGAACCGGATTGGAACGCAGTGGCCTCCTTCTGTGAGAACGTAATCTCACAAAAGGAGGCCAACGAGAGGGCGCGCGAGGAAGATATGGGAGCGCACCCAATCAGGCGTAGGCGGAGAGGGGGGAGACGTAGGCGATTTGCCCTAGCTACCAGCTAGATACCTCCCCCCCGTAGGGCCAGTGGACTAGGGGACCACATTGCACGGCCCTACACGTCTGGGAGGAGAGTCAGTTGCGTCCTGACCTCCTCTCCTTGGCGCGGGTGCCCGGCCTGCCGGGCGGGCAGTCGGGGGGCGTCGTGGTCGAATGCGAGAGCGACCCCATGGCGCCCCCATAAACGGCAATGCGGGTGACGCCGCAGGGGTTTTTTAGTGGGTATTCTCCTCCCCTCCCTCTGAGCGGTCAGAGGGGGTTACGGGAGGAGTGAGTCCCACACACCACCCCCCAATGGGCTTCCCCGGCCTGGGGGTGACGGTGCATAAACAGCATTTCTCCCCTGCGTCAACAAAAAAAAAAAAAAAAAAAAAGGTTAGGTTAGGTTAGGTTAGGTTAGGTTAGGTTAGGTTAGGTTAGGTTAGGTTAGGTTAGGTTAGGTTAGGTTAGGTTAGGTTAGGTTAGGTTAGGTTAGGTTAGGTTAGGTTAGGTTAGGTTAGGTTAGGTTAGGTTAGGTTAGGTTAGGTTAGGTTAGGTTAGGTTAGGTTAGGTTAGGTTAGGTTAGGTTAGGTTAGGTTAGGTTAGGTTAGGTTAGGTTAGGTTAGGTTAGGTTAGGTTAGGTTAGGTTAGGTTAGGTTAGGTTAGGTTAGGTTAGGTTAGGTTAGGTTAGGTTAGGTTAGGTTAGGTTAGGTTAGGTTAGGTTAGGTTAGGTTAGGTTAGGTTAGGTTAGGTTAGGTTAGGTTAGGTTAGGTTAGGTTAGGTTAGGTTAGGTTAGGTTAGGTTAGGTTAGGTTAGGTTAGGTTAGGTTAGGTTAGGTTAGGTTAGGTTAGGTTAGGTTAGGTTAGGTTAGGTTAGGTTTTTTTTTTTTTTTTTTTTTTTTTTTTAGCGAGGAGGAGGAAATCCTCATTGGATACCACCAGGCCGGCCCTGGTGGCATGCCCGACTCGACTGACAATGGCAGACCGCCCGAAGATGGAATGCCATCCCCACTCGCCTACGGACTAAAACCATCCCCCCTCGGGACAAGGACAGTTCGTTGAACGGGCCGCGCTATTGGTTTACGCTTTTCGTTCAACATTGTGAAGGAGCGGGAAATGGAGTAATGACGATGGGTTGATTGGTGTGATTAAGGAAAAGCAAGGGAGTTGAAATATTTTAAGTACTTGAAAGGACGTTAGTTTGCCGGCTAATGAGCATGATATTTAGATAATTAAATTTTGAAAAGAGTAATACCTGTCTGCTGATTGGTCCACGATGCTCACAGAGCTTATTGTGGCCCAACCAGCACACAGGTTGTATAGAACAAATCTTAAAATTAGCGTTAAAAGTTACCCAGTGCAATAATTTTTAATGTTAAAATTAACGTTAAAAGTTATTACACTAGCATTCACTTATAAACTATACATATATTTACAATATTTACATTACGCTAGTAATTGTGTCGGTCAGCTTAAGTGTTATTAAATTGTTTGAGCCGAGATATAATATTTTTTAATAACAAATGAAAACTCTCTGCCAAAGATTCTTTATTTGTGACAGTTGTAATATCCCGTGGATTAACTCGCAAGTTCTGACACATCATAACAAATGACCATCTATGGTTTATGAATCTGGGGCATTCGTAAATAAGATGGGAAAAAGATTGTGTGGTTTCAGCATTAGTATCGCAAGGGCAGTGATTATCGGAAGTTATTTTAAATCTATATAAGTATTCTTTATGAAATCCGTGATTACTGAGATATTGAGTGGAATGAAAGTTAGGAGGATACTTGTTTATGTATTGATGGAGATCTGCATACGAAGGGAATATAGTTTTTGTGTAGCCACAGTGACTTGGGTTGTCATAAAGTTGTTGTGAAGCAATCATAGTCGTTTTGCGATTCTGGTATTTTACGTAGCTCACTGGTATTGAGCTGAAGTCAGGACTTTTGTGCAGGTTAGCTGCTGCCTTAGCAGCCGCGTCCGCCATTTCGTTGCCGGGTATTCCGCAGTGAGCCTTGTTCCAGAAAAAGTGAGTCTCAGTATTTACTTTGTTGCAGTGTATTAGGCGATGTATTCCCGCCACTGTGGAGTTATAATTATTGGGATCATTTATAGCAGTTAATCCGGATTTGTTATCAGAGAAGACTAGTAGTTTGGTTTTGGTGGGAATAATTGTATAGCTATATTTGAGGGATTCGTGGATGGCGAATAACTCAGCCTGGTAGACAGAGCAGCAGTCATGTAGTTTAATCTTCTTAGTAACTGTGTCCCCGTTAGGCTTGATGATGACATAGGCCGCCCCGACCTTGCCGTTGTGACGGCTTCCGTCAGTGTATACTCTCCAAGCGTTACGGTTGTCTCGGGAAAATACTAAGGTTGCGTGTTCGTTGCGATCGTTGATGTCTGTGTGTGGGATGGAAGTTCTGTCAGCAGGATGCAGCAAAGAAGATGGCAGCGCTGGTTTCTCGATGTAAAGGTCTGTTGGTAAGCTGGAGGTGTGTCCCTGGGATCGAGCGGTTTCCAGTTCAGCTACGCATTTGATTTTGTCGGGCAGGGGAGACAGTCTCGCTAATGTGATTGATAGCGCTGTATTTAATGTCTTAAAACCACGCGCGATTTTGATGGCGCAGAGCCTTTGTAACGCCAACAGCTTGCTGTTCACACATTTGTATTTAAGCGCGCCAGCCCATATGGAAGCCGAGTATGTTATTACGGGTTCCATAACATGGTTGTAAATTGTCCTAATATTTTCCGGGTGTACACCCCAAGTAGGTCTAATGAGATTTTTCAGTTTATTATATAACTTTTTGGCCTTTTCAATGATATATTCTGCGTGCTTAATGAACTTTAACTGACTGTCAATGATTACTCCTAAGTATTTGATGTGGGTTACAAAAGGTACCGGAGTGTTGTCAGAAGTAATTTGGATTCTATTAGTTTTTTGAGTGAACGCGATAGCTTGTGTTTTGTCACGGCCAAACTCGAGCTTAACGCTCCGTCCCCAGTCGTTTATCCGTTTTATGGCTTCATTGGTGATGTGTTGTAGTTCGTCTGTGGTTTTGGAGTGACATATCAGGAGCACATCATCCGCGTACGCCTGGAGATGACAACCTGGAGGCATGGCGGTTACTAGGAGCTCGTCCAGTATAAGGTTCCATAATATTGGGCCGACCACCGATCCCTGGATGCACCCTCTTGTCATTTGTTTCTCCGTGTAGAGATCAGCGAATCCCACTCGCACTATTCGGTTGGTGACGTAGCTATTTAAAATGCAATAAAGGTTCTTTGGGCAATTGTTGTGTTTCAGCCTGCGAAAGATGGCCGGCCACCAGGCATTGTCGAAAGCAGCCTTGATATCGAGAGAGACTGCGAGAGTTTGCTCGCCGGACCTTTTGGCGTTCTCAACGATATCAAGTGCGTCTCGTATGGCGGCGGTAGTGTTAGTTTGGAGCCTGAAACCGTATTGTTTGTGGACAATCTTTCCATTACAATGCATATGGTATGTGAGTCGGTTTACAATAAGCTTCTCAAGCAATTTTCCGAAGACGTTAACTAAGCCAATAGGTCGATACGAGGATGATTTGTTATAGTCCAGCTTGTCTGGTTTAGGAATGATCTTAGTGATAGTGGTTTTCCATGCGCAGGGAAAGTATTTCAACTGTAAGCATCTGTTCATAATAGAGGTGATAGTTTCTGGGAATATTTTGGTTATTTGTAGACAAATGTCGGAAGTAAGGTGGTCGTTTCCAGGGGCTTTTTTATGACTAATGGTTTGCAGAGTCTCAATTACTTCTGTCGCTGTAAAAAGGGGTTCATCGCTCGTATCCGGAGGAATCGCCATTTGCCCCCGGATGAGTGTTTGTTGTGCTGTGTCTGCGCTAACGTCGTCGTCCGGATAGAACATTTTCAATAGGGCGTTGGCGGTGTCCTGACTGTCCACGGTGTGCCGTCCATCGGGGAGAGAGAGGGTTGCCGGAGGTTGTGGGGTCGGTCGCGAGCGTACTATGCGATTTGTCACGGCCCATACGTCCTCTTTCCCCTGTCTCTCACAGAAGTTCTTGAAGGAATCAGTTGAGGCGGTACAACAGGCGCTGGAGTATTTATTGCGGAGCTCGTCGCGTTCCTTTAGGATTTCGGTTATGGGCAATTTTCGGCGTACAGCCTTGCTTAATCTATGGTGGTTCCTGATGACATCAGCCTTTTGTTGTTCTAGGTCGTCGTTCCACCAGAGCGGACGTTTGGGGGGAGGTTTTGAGCGAGGCAAGAGGTCGTCACACATTTTTATGATATCTGTGGTGAGGGATGAAATTATGGAATCAAGTTCTTCTTCATTACAGTGCAAGATGTCGGTTTCAGAGGGTAGTTTGTTGGTGAGGACTTCCTTAATGTGATCGGTTTTCTCATCCCACTTAATGCCAGTGGTGTTGTAGCGATATGTTGATAATTTAGTCTTTTGACGAAACTGTGCAGACTTGCGTGTGTCCGTGGAAATTTTAAAGGTTAATGCATGGTGGTCTGATGAAGGGCAAACAGTGGTATCAACCTTCCAGTCTATTACCTCGGTCATGGAGCGTCCTTGGCGTGTGAAGTCGTCGTACAGAGTAAGGTCGACTATCGAGCTACGCAGCTTGCCGTTTGTAACAGTTTCAAAGGTGGGATTAGTGCCAGTATTACATACTGTGAGATCATTGTTAATTATAATATCCGCTACTTGGTTGCCTCTTCTGTTGCTTACAGGGCTCCCCCATAAGCCATGCCAGCCGTTGAAGTCGCCAGCGATCACATGAGCGGATCCAATAGTGGCGGTGAGAAAAAGACTGTAATTTTGTTATTATGTTTTGCGAGTCTTGTCGGGGTTCAATGTATATGCATGTGAGATATGTTTTCCTTCCCGATTTTTCTGTGAGCTGTACGACACACATATTACTACAGGAGTATTTCGTGTGTCCTAATGCAGAGATTCCGGAGTCTTTGACGCAGATGGCAGCCCTGACAGGGCAATCTGGTGACGGAAACTGAAATGTGGTGTATCCAGGTGGAGATTTCATACGATTCGTTTTCGACTGTATGTATGGTTCGGTAATAAAGGCAAATGAGTGCGAGTGGTTGTTGAGCGCGACGGCAGTCTCCTGATATGCATTCCGTCCGTGTCCTTGGTTTATTTGTATACAACTGTATTGGTGCGATTGATGTGACTTGGTGTTATTTCTATTATTATAATTAGACATATGAAATTTTTTGTCTAATGTTTACTTTCGCTGCCATAATCAACGGGCAGGAGGGGTTGATAGCGGTGTGGTTTGTATTGTGCTTGGTAGAATATTTCTGGTTGTGACCAATACAGTTATAACATTGTGGAGTTTGTTTTTTGTTAGGG
>JALPQI010030859.1:0-114989 GCA_025490895.1 Thaumatotibia leucotreta
TAAAGGAGAACTTAAAAGTAATATTTACGGTTTTATTAAAATCAGGGGCACCTGTTACTATTTTTTAACCGGCTTAAAAAAAGGAAAACGTTCTCAATTTGACTGTATATTTTTTAAAGTAACTTTAGACTATTTCTTTCATTATAAAATTCCTGTGAATTGATGATTGTGGCAATCTTTGGGGGAGGCCTATGTTCAGCAGTGGACGTCGTTCGGCTGATATGGTGTTGATGATGATGATGGATTATGCAGAGTTTCAAATTAATAACTTCTGATTTTTTACTTCTGGCAACAAAGTGGTGATTTCCTAGGACATTATTTGCTTGCATCAAATCTGTTGATTATCAACGCAGCTTTGTCAAATCATAAATCTGTACCAGAATCGATACAACAGCGAAAATTTAAGATATATTTATATCGAAACTCTGGTATAGAGATTTATTATTTGACAAAGTTGCATTTGCAACCCAACGCCACAAACCTTGCTTGTTTATTGGACCAATACTTGCATAAAATCAGAACTATCAGATTTCTACTACCTATATTTCCATAAAATAACGATACTCAATATTACGTTGCAGACTGTTGTATAAGCTCTTCACAAACTGAGGTTGAGTCGTGACCGGAACATGTGCTACGGTATTTCGTAGCGGGTGCTACATTCGCTACGACACCGCCACTACAATGTAAACAACACCCCAATTCCTTTGCAAAGGATGGCTTTAGTTGGAGCATTTTTAAATAAATCACAAGATTTAATACTAAGATTTTATTTCGTAAAAAAAAATATACGTATATAATAGTGTTTATTGTTTGTATTGTTGTTGACCTACGTAGCCTAGTTGGTAGTGACCCTGCCGGTTCCGGGTGCGAGTCCCGGCGAGGGCATTATTTGTGTATTTATTTATCACAAATATTTGTTCCTTGGTCATGGCTGTCCGTATTTAAGTATATATATGTATCTATTATGTATATCGTCGCCTGGTACCCACATCACAAGCCTTAATTGAGCTTACCGTGGGACTAGGTAGGTCGATTTGTGTAAGATGTCACAAGATATTTATTAATTATATCTGTCTTCTAATAATTATATTTATCCGACTGTGCGTCGACTATTATATAAATAAATGGCCATGGGATAACCTTACATAGTCAGTGAAGGCTTCAGTCGTGTTTGAATTAAATTTAAAATTATGCTATAATTCTTACAGACGTATTTATAATATGTATATGTTTTTTTTTTTTTTATTTAATCTCTATTGCACAAAATAAAAACCATACAAAAGGCGGACTTAATGCTATGAAGCATTCTCTACCAGTTAACCATCGGGCAAAACAGAGAAACTGTTTACTGCAAGCAAAGAAATCTCGGGGCTTAATCAATGTTATCTTGTAACAATTATACTTAAATTTAAATAATAAATGTCATACATGCTGTATACTATGTATATTATGCCAAAGAAAAAATACCGAAGCTTACCAACGCCAGAAGCGGTATGGTATTTTTTCTTCGGTATATGACATCTAATATTTAAATTTGAATACATAATACTTGTACGAGTGATACTACTTAAATGTGATATTACTAAAAAATCAATAAAACAATTTGAGTTGTTCTATAAAACATAATTATTTAAACTTGAACAAACACTAGTGTTATATCCGGGTAAACCTGGATAACCCGGTTGAAACCCGGGTAACCCCAGTTATTACATACCTGTTGGTGCCGGATTATGCCCGGTTAGAGGATTACGCACTGCAGTCCGTTAAGCTGTACAATTCACACTTGTCAACAATACTATCATTCGATTTATAAATCACTTAAAATTAGTCCATTCACTCGGATTTATTGTTCCTTCTTAATGTGTTAGAACACATAGAAAGATATCTTGTCACTATTCTTAAAATATACTTTATTTGTTGTTTAATAAAGTTTTAAGCACCGTGACAAGATGAGCACTGACACATTATATGACATAATAAGTAACAGGCAGTCTGTAAGTTATGTAAATTAAAATATATTGAAAAAAAATACAGTAAAATTGACTATAGACCGAACAGTTACGATAGTATTGAGTAAATTGATCACCACTGTATATTTGATAATGAATATTTCAAAAGCGTCTGATTGCTACAGGAACAAAAGCAGAACACACAAAATGAAACTATTATATTAACAAGAACTCCCCAAGTAAAAATTATTGCATAGAAGCGAAAAACACAGTTCGTTAACTTTCGTTTATCACCGCTCTATTGCACCAAAATGCAGCTACGAATCAAACAAATGTATTATTTTATCTACAAATTCTGTAAAATTTCAACCCTGTTCTATTTCACCAAGTTCAAAATGCGTTTAGTTAGTTGTGCATTCTATAAAATTCAGAAGCAAAATTAACTTGGTATACTCGCGATGTTAAACAAATCCTACTCGACGGTAATTGGCAAATATTTAAACAAAATAATTAGTCGCTTTTGTAAGTTAATTTTAGCCTTATGTCTTCGTTTTTACGGTTCACTTTAGGCTGGTTGGTGGGGCAACTCGTTAACTTGTACTAATATTGAATCGCTGCAGTGAGCCGAATTATTGACAGTTCGTGTTTGTACAAAAATCGACGTTTTGCGATGGAGACTTTTTTTTGTCAATTTCATACAATTGCCCAGTGGGTTGAATGTGTTAGATTGCAATAGTTTTAAGGTCAAAATTGTTTATTTGTTAAAAGTTCACAAGCGAACTGAACTTAATAGCAAATAATTATATTTCACAAATTATTTGAAAAGTTGTCATAAAACAGTAATCCTGTAATCAAGAACCCTGTTGGAAACATCTAAAATATTTTTTTCATCAAAAGCACTTATCCCAGATTTTAATGATTTCCTAACAAGGCACTTCAAATTGTAACGACGATAATGACAAAAAATAATGATAGGAAAGTCGGTTAAGAGGCAAAGTCAATAACGAAGGAATAAACTAGGCAGGTTTTCAAACATTCTAAATAATGATAATGGAAACATATGTACATGTACATGGTGAGAATTAATCTCTGAATAAAATGAAAATATGTTTGGCAAAACCATATTTTGAAACGTGGAATAAGCTTTAATTAAAACAGTCGTATGTTGATTATTTTGTATTTAGCATAACAATAACATCAACATGGTTTGATAATATTTGTGAATATCCTGCTCGTTGTGTATGGAAGTTTAATAACTGAAATCCGTTTATTAGTGTATTCAACAAAATTGTATTTTGTAATTGAATGGCAAAGGTTATGTTTACAGAATGTAGTCCGTTTGATATTTAGGAAGGTCGCCGGGACACGCTGGATGCAGGTCGCATCTAACTCATACATGTGGAGGTCCAGAGGGGAGGCATTTGTTCAGCAGTGGACGTCTTATGGCTGAGATGATGAAGATGATGATGATGATATTTAGGCAGGAACAGTTACAGAGATAATCAATCAAAATCATGAACAGTTTATAGCCACAAATGTGAGTGAGTTTAGTAAAACGTCCCACTTTGTCGTTTGCCATAAAGCAGCTTTGCCAGTTTATTCATATGAAGATACAAGAAAATCTCGTCTTTGTGGTAGGCGACAAAGTGGGACGTTTTACTAAAAACTAACACAAATATTCGCGCTTCAACAAAGCTTACTAATTGAAGTAAAAGTTTAATTTTGTCTCTAGAATGAATTAGTTTCCAAATTGGCAAATGCAGGCTTCAATTACTGGCTGGAAACTATATCAATTAAAGGAGCCAGTTAAAAATTAACATAGTAGCCGGTTAATCCAATTTGGGTGGAATTAACTATTAACTACGTAAATGTCGGGACCCTTGTAATCGCCGGCAGTGTGACCGCGACTTTATAATGGGAGCGTATTTGTTGCGGGTTAGGGTTGAGTGTCACTGATGGCGTTATCCACATTGAAAACTTAAGAAAAAACCATAAATACCTGTTTAGATTTATTGCGCTATGGGAACCTTTCCGCAAGGTTTGGATCTCGGTGACCTCAACTAAGTAGTTAGTTATTTTTAGGCAGTTTTAGAATTTTCATATATTTATTGTCTTTCTATGTTTCTTATGAAATAAAACCCTACTCTAAATTACGCACTAACCCCCTTATTCATAAACGTCTACTAACTTACCAAGTCGCTAATAATTGTTTGTCCCTTTCGGTCTTAACAAAGTGTCCATAAGAGCAAAAAGGAAAAACAATACTTAACGTCTTGTTAAGTTAACAAACAGACGTTAATGAACGTTTATTACATACCTTGTGACTTCTGTGCGTCGTAAATCACTATTTTGACAAATTAACGTACCTGAAAAGAAATAGAACTTGTAAACATTTTGATTAAGAAAAATAACTTTTATTTAAGAAGACATTATTAGCATATTTCAATTGATCGATTCCAAATAAAGAAAAACTTAAGACCAAGTGGCCGAGCGGTGCAGGCATCAGCCGCGAAAGCTGAGCACGTGGGTTCGATCCCCACCTCGGACGTTGGTGATCTTGGTCGTGTTTTCTTCGGTATTTGACATCCAATATTTATAATTTAAATTGTTATAAGTAGTGGTAAAAATAAAAGTACAAATCAAAATATTTAGTTAATAAATAATTTGATTTGTGTTTAATATTTTCTTCGGTTACCGCGAGGATTACTCATGAAATAAAACTATGAAAACGGATAAACTCGCGTATAATTATTAACTAATTTTAACTTCATTCCGGCGTTTCGAACACTTTACAGGGTTCGTGGTCTGCGGATGACATTGATTTGTGTTTTCACAATTACTTCGAAAAACTTAATGTTGGATAAATAAAAGAAACGGTTATCTTTACCCAAACCCGATTCCTTGCAAAGTAGAATAAGAAATGTATGGAGTAGGTATTTTAGTTTCTTCGCAGTTTCGCTTACCCAACTTGACTTTATTTTGATTACCGCTGTTACTCAAACCCCACATGACGCGACCAGAGAGGACATATAACACCACCCTTATTAGACCAACTATTGATAAACGGATATCGTGCCAACATAGTTACGCTGGAATGTGTACCCGGGTAACCCGGGTAATCCATATCAAATAACCGTCTTTGATGCGATTAATGCATGGCTCTGGTTGGTGTTAAAGGAAAATGTTCATTGATAACATAATTGCATGTTGCTGTAAATTAAAACACTTTTGTGGTCTTAGACGACAAAATTTGTCGATATTTTAATTGAATTTCATTCCTTTAGGCGAGCTTATATTTGTAAAACAATCTTTTATTTCTCAGATCTCAGAAATCACTATAACACATTAGATAAAATTCCCTATGTAGAAATGTTTAAGAGCAAGTTTATTGGGCTAAATAACTTAGAGGACGTACGATTTGACTCATCAAGTGAAGTTCGGTCGCTCAGTGGTACTAGAAAAAATAAATTGAGAGCTTATGTGTTCAAAGTTTTAGGTCCAGATTACATGTACGAGTATGACGAACCGTGATAAAATATTATGCTATGATTTTATAACGTCTAATATCTTTCCGCCACGAAGTCCGTACACTTTACGACCCGGGCAATCCTTGGCATTATTACACCCGGCACTGTTCATATAACCCGGATATGACGCAGGAGATTACTGTTTACCCTCATTAAATCGTACGGTTAAGGGATTGTTTTATTATTGTTCAATAAAATATTTCATAATTTTACCCTACAAATTCGTATACGTTGACTTATGCTCTATCTTATTAAACGGATTGAAATAAAACTCCCTGTCTGAAAAACCCCATTTTTAATAATTTTACAAAAACCGCTTATAAAAAGTAATGACCATTGGTATAATTGGGCTATGCCTTTGCCTTGATAGCTTTAACAGTAATGTTCTCAGTTATTTAAAAAAACCCAAACCCAAAAACAAAAGTGAAATTATTTTTAATATTCTAGTCGCAAAATATTAAATAATGATATTTATCGGGGGATGGGTAGCAGCATCTCCAAAGTTAAAATAACCAAGTATACACTAAGAACCTATTTTCTATATTTATCTTAAGGTGCATTTAGACCAAACGAGCATTCGCTCATTCTATCCCCCACTCCACGAAATTCTTTCGTTAGGTACACAAAACGTGATTCGTCGAAATTCGTTGATTTCATAGAGTGGGGGATAGAATGAGCGAATGCTCGTTTGGACTAAATGCACCTTTAAAGAAAAAACACCTCTTCAAAATCCTGTAATGTCATTCCAGTACCTTTAGCTCTTTTCAACAACCTTGGAAATGAAATGTACCATCTCGGTATAAAATCGAAGCGACATACATCGTTTCGGTTCTAAGCATGTATTTATTTAGCGCATAAGCATGAATGGTTCCGTACGTGATCGGTAGCGAGGAAATGTCACGTTTTGAACGATATTTAAAACTGAAGGTCTGAGACTAACAAGGGTAAATCGAAATATGCATTTGATGGAAGAAGATACTTATGGTTTAACATTTTAGTAAGAGCGAGTGCTAGCAAAATAAAATAGTACGTTACTACGTACAAAACAGTACGGACTTATAGGCATGTTGACTGTCAAGTCAAATCAATATCTTTTTCAAACTGTCAAATCTGTACTGCTATGCTATTCTCTTATTCACACATTCGACGCTGCGTTCGTCAACGAGCTCGACGTCGAGACAGCCTTGTCTAAAAACCTAGCTGTTTAATTTGACATTAGGAATCTAGGCTGTGAGCGAGGTTGTGGTCAAGTTCGTCGCTGTTTTTCGTTAGAGAATACTAAGTTCGTACATTAAACGTCAAACTCTCGACACAGTGTAGTTCCAGCTCACGCCGCATTCGTCGCCGAGCACTAGTGTCGTTTAAATAACATTAGTGAATACCATTTTTAGGCTCCACTGCTGATCGCTGTATACATGACGATATGAGTATATCGTCGCCTAGTACGAGTACACATAACACGAGCTTTAATTGAGCTAACCGTGGGACTAGGTGGATCTGTTTATCTGTTTTATGTTTTTTTTCTACATTGTAGTTAATTTTCTATTATAGGGAACTGTGATATTTGTACTGATTTTTATTGTTTTCTTTATTCTAAGCTTTCTTAGCTTCAATCTTGGCAATTTTTGAATGATTCAATATTTTAATATTTTATATATTTGTAATGTAATATAGACATGTTTGTGTTTTATTAAAGACATTATTCTCCGCCGCGTAGTGACAGTAGTAAGAACACTTGTGTCACCACCCCAACTCCTCTGGGTGTCGTAAGAGTCGACTAAGGGATTTAAGTGTCACTGACCATAATTTATTGCATATTGATAACGAGGAGTAGAGTCATCATATTTGACAAACTACTGCAATCGCCAATCCGCTTGCCCAGCGTGGCTACTATAGGTATTTTGCCTCCTAAAGCGTCCATACGCATAGGTAATAGGAGAGGCCCATGTCCAGAAGTGGACTGAGATAGACTGATGATGTGAAGTGTGATTTAATTAAACTAATTTTGTATAATTTACTGTTATATTTATATTCTACTTATTCAAGTATCGTCTAAGCAGGTCACCATTATAAATGCCACTCTTTTTAACAGTATCTCCACAAATGGCTATCTGTTTTCCTCATAAAAACAAGCTCACTTAATACAAAATTTATATTTTAATTTACTTCCAGTCCGTGCGAAAACATTAACATAAACGTACATGAACCCCGCTTATGCAAATTAATTTCGTATTTTATACGAACTACGACACAACCGGTATAAGGAAAGCCATAACATGATATTTTTAATAAAAGCAAAGGAAAACTTAATGGGAGCGGAACGGGACGAAAAATTAATTGAAAAACGGAGTGAATAAACTCTTTTGCATTTCCTATTAAGGTGTTAGCGTTCCTGTGGTACAGAAATGTGGGTAGTTTTAGTGGAAAATCTTCACCTTACATAAACACTTGCAGACAACAGAAAAGAAACGACCTCCGTAGTTTAGTCGGTAGTGACTCTGCCTACGATGCTGGAGGTCTTGAATTCGAGTCCCGGCGGGGGCATTTGGGTGTATATTTCAAACATTTGTGACTCATGGTCATTGGTCATCATTTGAAGAGATCCCTCGATTTCTCCAAGATCCCATCATCAGACCACAACTCGGTGTAAACGGGACAATCTTGGGGTTATTACACGTTCGATCACAAACGATTCTCGGAGATATCGGGTAACATACATACTACTAAAAAAAACTGTCGAATTGAGAACCTCCTGCTTTTTTTGAAGTCTGTTAAAAAACAAGATTATCTAGTATTAATTTCAAACTATCAACAAACCGTGTTTACAGTTAATAAACTAGATTTATAAACTCTCGTAACCTTTCCTAAATCTTATTACACCGCAAAAGGGCCCAACAAATAGGGCCCACAAATAAGGCCCAACAAATAAGGCCCAGGGAAAACTAGTTAGTTTAACAAGGAAATTAATTATACCCTTTAACAATGTAGAAATAGTTTCACTGATCCGTTGTATGCTCTTACTGACCGCAAGAGATTTGTTTACAATATATACATATAGCGACCCGCCCCGGCTTCGCACGGGTACTATAACTACATAAAAACCTTTCTCTTGAATACTACCTGTAGGTAGAGTACTACCTATTTATTTAAAAAAATCTCATCAAAATCCGTTGCGTAGTTTTAAAGATTTAAGCGTACAAAGGGACATAGTGACATAGGGACAGAAAAAGTGACTTTATTTTATACTATGTAGTGATAGTGATACAGGTTGTTACTCGAGCCACTGAAAACCTTGAACGGTGATTTGGTAGGTTAAACTGAACAACTTTTACTATGGAGCTAACCCAGAAATCTCAAAAATAATTTGGCTCTTTCATACAAAATGTCGTTATAGATCGGTCAAGTCAAAGTCAAAGTCAAAGTCATAGTCAAATAATTCTTTATTCAAATTGGAATAGCAACAAACTCTTTTGAATCGTCTAGGTATTGAAACTACTTCCGGTTCGAACCCTACACCGCTGACCCAAGAAGAACCGGTAAGAAACTTGGCGGGAATTATTTTTTCAAACAATCATGGTACATCTTACAACTAACATGCATTAAAACAAAAAAACATAAAATTGATTTTAAATAAATTGAAATAGAATAATAATAACAAGAGATATAAAGTCTCTAAAAAGTCAGAACATTTATAAGTAATAATTTATAGAGAAGTAAAGGTTTCTCTCCGAATAGGTATATAATAATAGCATTATATAATGCACGTTTGGATATGTATAAGGTCTCCAAGCGCAATATGTATGAATGCCAATTTTTTTTTTTAGATTTCGTGATTGGCTTCATAGTAAAAGTTGTTCAGTATAGTCTGCTAAACCACCCCGTTCAACGTTTTCAGTGGCTCGTGTAACACCCTGTATAATAGAGAGAATGGGGTTCAATGTAGTGATATTTATAATTTTAGCTTTAAGACGTCCACTGCTGAACATAGACCTTTGCAACTGCACATATATACCGGTTGGAAGTGACCTACATCTAGCGTCTCCCGGTGACTTTCATAAAGTCGTCCGTCCATCTAATGGTGGATATCATCTGCATGTACCAAGCCGTCTCCACTCGAGCACTTTTCAATTACATCGGCCATCTGCTCTGCGTGCGATGTAGCCTGTCCATTGCCACTTCAGCTTGCCAATACGAAGGCCTATGTCGGTCTGAAGATTTTTGTCTCTATAACTTAAATGACGCCGTGGTGGACGTGAAGCAGTCCACCTCGTTCGCTCCAACAAATCAGTGCGAGCGCGATAGAATGCATTACGTTTCGAGTATACTCCATTTCAAATACCATGGCCCGATGCCACATAAAACTCTGCAGTGGCATCGGGCCATGGTATTTGAAATGGAGTATATCGAGTATAACGTATCTTTTACTTTCCAATTCATGGTACGGCTACAAGTACGGCCACTGAGCATTCCAGTCAAGTGAACCAATAATTATCCCCAGAGGCTTAGGCTATGTGCGGTCATAATCGAACCACAGTTTAAATATTGATTATTCCAATTACATCGATCGATACCGCCATAATAGAGGGCTTGTTTCTGATGAATTTACAATGAAATAACAATGACCGTTAGCATGCGCAACCATTATAGAAGCCTATTGCTTCATTCTCAGATTACTAACTGTAGACAGAGCATATTTACACAAGGTGACACTGTGGAGTGAACAGAGTACTAGAAACGGTCATCCTTTAAACTTTCGTGAGGCATAATACATAAAATTAAACGTTAAGCTACTATTAAATAGTACATTACGACATAAGTGCGAAATATATGAAATTCGAAACGAGTGGCGATATTTTAAATCGACACGAGTTACGAATTTCCTTTTTGCACGTGTCTCGTACGACGTTTTTAGTACAGAAGATGGCCCTCCGAAGTTTTGGACCTGACGTAAAATGAGCCACTTCTCGCACTTGAGCCTAAAAAGACAGCATCTGTACTAAAAAGTAAGTTTAACACTCACGTGTCATTTGTCACTATGTACGCCTGACATGGTTCGGAGAGCTTAGGTCTTCATTTAAGTTGCTTGTTTTTTATTTTTGACCAGATTTCAAATTATTAAGGTGGTTGAATATTAATATAACTTAATATAAAAAAATATTATTATAAATTGACGGTGGCTTTAAATTTGTAATATGTGTTTTTGTGCGTTAGGTTAGTTTAAATAATTAATATTGACGTATAAACATTTTTGATAATTTAAATCTTGCTTAAATTAGTTGGTGTCTGACTCTGCATATAATGCAGTTTCTTGATTGCGATGTGTGTTTGCAATAATTCTTAGTCCATTATATTACCAGTACTATTTCTTATCTTGTTTAACTCATTTTGTACGAGCATTTGTATAGTTGAACATTACTCAATAGGTTATTATTCTTTTTTACCCTTTATAAGGCAGAGACGATCTGGAAACCACTTATGGCACTTCAAATAAGTGTTCTATTTTCAATGAGTAAGACTGACATTCCATTCACTTTATTGAAATGTCAGCCTTATGAAGGGTTAAATTGTGTGTAATTATAAGATAATGTTAACCGATGGATGACTGTTATTGGCCTAAGTTTTAATTCTTAAGAAGTAATATGTTTAGTATTATTTACGGCTGTTGTTATCCTTAATACCAATAAAATAAATAAAATAAATAAATTATCAAGCATTAAGCCTGCGTTCACGCCACGCAAATCGCTAGCGTAGCGTGTATTTTTTCTACGGAGACAACCATGAAATCGCAAAAAAACCTTGTAATTATGAATTAATAGAGCCATGATTGAGGGTCAAGTTTCAATTAACTTAATTAGCGAGTTTTTGCTTATAAGTCTACAGTGAAAGTTGCATTACAAAGTAAATGCCCATTAATCGACACGCATTGATGATTGCAGTAGTGTAAGTGTGTCGCATACCATCAATATTCAATAAATGATTGCTCAATGAGGTCAATGTGACACCCTGATCACTTGTGAGAGCTCGTTCCAAATTGAGGTGGTGAAAAATGTACTATTACTGCTGCCATCAAGTACCTAGTATGAGGCTTTAGGATTACATTCAAAACAGGCTCTAGCAGGGTGTGATCCTTTATTTCAAACACCCACAAACTTATTGCCGGTCACAGTCGGACCAGAAACCTTACCATTAGTCTACAGTACAGTCTATTTATTATTTTAAGGGTTCGAAGTAGACACAGTTCAGTAGACACAGTCAATGTACAGTTAAGACTGTACATTGATTTATTGTTGAAGATTGATGATTGTCAGCAGAATCATAATAGTAAAGACACTACTTTTATCGCCAATTTGCTTATTTAGTGTGGCAAAAGCCATAAAAATGGGTCTTCTTTATGTATCCAAACGCATACGCAATTGAGAATTAACTGAGTTAGGCTGATGAACATCTAAATGTTGTTTCTGTTACAATAAACATTTTGTCATTTGTAATATACATTGACATTGTGTTCCTTCACTACCAACATGAGCTTATACGAGTGTCCACTGCTAAACAAAGGCCTCTCCTATTTATCAATGCGTATGAAAGTAGTAGGAGGTGTATGACTATAATCACCACGCTAGGCAAGCGGGTTGGCAATCACAGTAGTGTGTCCACTATGATGATGCTGCTGCCCGTCATCAATCTTCAATAAATAAGTTAATGACACTTCGATCCTTTAGTCAACTCTTACGAGACCCACGGGAAGGGTTGGGGTGGTGGCAAATGTATTCTTACTGCCGTCACCACACTGTGTTGCGCTAAATTTCCACAATAAATAGTAAAAACAGTACATATTCCACACGTAACCGGTACATAATATATACATAATATGTACCGGTTTAATCCAGTGGTCAATCCATAGTAAGGGTCTTGAATTGACGAGTGTAATCTCCGCGCAGCGGTCTGACCGCAACTGATGAGGCTCTGTTGTGTTAAGAGATAGTTCGGACGCCTGCTCCGTTATGCTGCCCTGGTAGTTTCAGATTGAAGCTAGTGGTTTAGTAAGGAAATTTAGAATGATTAAATTGTCAAGTTTTGTTTGGTAAGGTATGCTACTTCTTAGATTTACTTATTGCATAGATTTTTGTTCACATCTTTTCTTTGCTTGCATCCTCTTCACTAAATTATCAGAAATGTTTGTAGATGAATTGTCACAGTTAATTATGTCATTCTTCCTCTATATGAATATACATTATATTATCACTCCGATCTGAAAGCAACTGATGAGGTTCTGTTGTGTTAAGAGATAGTTCGGACGCCTGCTCCGTTATGCTGCCCTGGTAGTTTCATTAAGTCAGCATTTCTTTTTTGTTACCAGATTTCTATACATTTTTTGTACTCCAGCACTTAAAAATCTGTCAATTAGATGATTGTCAGCGGTATCCAAATTAACGTCATTTCAGTAACGATAAGAAAGTCTATTTGTCTATAGGTTCATATGATAACTGCTGAGCAGTAATCATAGGCCACTCGGCAAGCCTCGTGACTTAAACCCGGTACTCAACTTATAAAGCCTTCATATTGTTACAATTATATAAAATACTATTTGGTAACAAGAACGAACGTTTCATCACAAACACTTTGGGACATTTTAAGAAATGTGGTGGATCTTGTTTAGCATCATTGACTCTACTAGCCTACCAGTTTTTACCAATATCGAAGACGACATCTAAATGCGTAAACTTTTTAAACTTGCACAAAATAGTGAATATCTTCAGTGTCGTAAGGTTAAAACATGTATTGAAGTTTAAGTCGATGCGTTTCTTATCAAATATATGTGTGTGTTGACCACTCTCATTTTTTATGGTGGTAATTCTACAATGATCTGCCGGTAACCGGTGAGGTTCTCTCTTGTGTTAAGAGATAGTTCAGATGCCAGCCGCGTTATGCTGCCCTGGTAGTTTCGAATTGAAGCTAGTGGTTTAATAAGTTAATTTGCTAAGTTCTTTCTTATTGAACGTATTGTGAAAAAAAAATCAATTTGATTTTATCTAAATATTTTGATTTTTGCTTTTATTTTTTCCCCAGATCTTGGTCGTTTTTTCTTTGGTATATGACGTCCAATATTTATAATCTAGTTCTTATTTTTGTAGTTTTTATTTCATTTTATGATTTCATTTTAATACTTGCTCCTTTTGGCCTCATCGCTGACTATTTAGAAATGTTGTAGATGCATTATTACATTTCAAAAAAAATTCTTTACCAGCTTTATCACGCTTTAGTAACATATGATTCCAACGAAACTATTATAAACCTTATTGCAGGGACGTAACGCTCATCAACAGTCAGCGTTGCAGTTAGCGAGGAAACTGGCGCGGATTCCATTTGTATCGCCTCGCAGATAACTCCTCATTTCCATGTGGAACAGGCGCATCGGGCATTATTGGAAGAGTTTCTAGCTGACACCGGTCATGTTGGTAATAGCTACAACCACAGCAGAACCACCCTAAAATATATATTTTTTTTTTATGCTGGCACAACAAAGTGGCTCCACTCCACCTGATCGTAAGTGAAAAGAGCCCAAATCGCGGCGGCAACGAACAGGAGACAATCAGTAACCTGTTAGTTGCCACCGCCTTACTGGCCCGCTAGATGCTTCTTCACGCTTCGTTTAAATATAAATATACGTGATACCTACTAAAAATTGGTTACACTAATCGACAAATCAATGTAATGTACCTTAAGGTTATCATTATCATCATCATCATTAGCCATTTGACGTCCACTGCCGGACTTAGGCCTCCCCCAGAGAGTTCCACAAAGATCGGTCGTGAGCTGTCCGCTTTCATTTGACACCCGCAACCTTTACCAGGTCGTCGCTTCATCTTGCAGGGGTTAAGGCATCCTTAACGTTATAGTACCATCAAAACATTAGGTACAGATGTCACTAGTGATTAATTTATAATACCATTGATTAAATTAGCTGTGATTCACGGAATGTCGTCTGGTGTAATTGGATGCACATTGGACCGGTAATCTGTACCTAAAGTTTTGATGGTACTATAAACCAGAGTCTTTTACAGTTGATTTTTTATTAACCACATATTGGATTGTAATAATAATAAATTTGTGAAAACCTACATGGGGAATTACTTATGCGAACAACAACTATACCGATTCCAAGCATGTTTTAAGGACGAGTTCAATTTGTGATTTGGCACATTCTAACGTAACGATATATCATGTTAAAAATATTCTTTGTAAATTATGTTCTCTGTAAAATCAAATCTACCCTTCAATTGTAAATTGATAGATTATTTTATGGGTGTACACAACCACAGATGCTATATATACCATAGATCAAGCAAACGTATCTACTTAGTGTGTCAAATGAACTCAGTAAAATCTACTGAGTTGTCCGTCTTTAATCTTAGCTTGCAGGTTTCGGGCGTCAAATTTTGTAAGTTGAAGTGAACAAACACATTAATAATGCCTCCTTAAGTAAGTATATTAATTGCAACAACACAAAAAAAAATGAATACTCGAGGGCCTGAGACATATTTAAAATCATAGGCAAGTAACAACTTCAGTACAAAATCTGACACGCTCGGCCGCCATACAAATGAATGAACTTGTTTCTTCTATCCAAATCTAATTCTGTGTACACAACCTAGTATATGGTAACTGAAGAACCAGTCTATTGTTTTCTGTAACCACTAGACAAATGCGGATATTGAAAATATTTCCCGGATAATCCGGACTCCGAGCCGCAACTTGCAACTTCGATGCAACTTGAAAAAAACTACTGCACGACTGCGAATAGAAAATGTTCAAGAATAAGAATTTATTTGTGAAGACGTTCAATAAATAAACGAGTTATGTACTTTAAGGCAAATTCTATCAACTGTTTTAAAATTGTTATGGACTACTTTTTCATTAATTTTCGCACTAGCTACAGAATAGTACATTACGACACAAGTGCGAAAAACAGGAAATCCGAAACGAGTGGCGATGTTTTAAAACACGACCGAGGGGAGTGTTTTAAATCGACACGAGTTACGAATTTCGTTTTTGCACGTGTCTCGTACGACGTGTTTTTAGTACACCCTCCAAGTTTTGGACCTGACGTAAAATGACCCATTTCTCGCACTAGAGGCTGAAAAGTACACCACCTGTACTAAAAAAGTAATTCTTCGGCTAGTGATTAAGTATTACTTTTACTACAGGGTGAAACATGAGTCGTGAACAGTAATACGTTTTTCTAACTCTATAAACAACTAACCATTGAATGCCCCACAAGTTACTTAGAAATAGTCATGTTTTTTTTTCTATTTAATTTTCTTGTGCCTTTTTAAAACGTATTACTGTTCATGACTCATGTTTCACCCTGTAGTAAAAGTAATACTTAATCACTAGCCGAAGAATTACTTTTTTAGTACAGGTGGTGTACTTTTTAGGCTCTAGTGCGAGAAATGGGTCATTTTACGTCAGGTCCAAAACTTGGAGGGCCATCTGTACACACTAAGGCGAGGACGCGAGGATTACATTTGTAAGTTGAGATAGTGATATTTGCCTCACATTCCTTAGTATAGTTCCATCCCTACAACTTACATAATAACTTACAGGTGTAATTCCAGCTTAAATTAGGTGATTACAAAATTAAGTAGGTACCTACTCGATTGATGGTATTGTATTTACTGTAGCGACTCATATTATTCAAAGAATTTTTATTTTAATTCACCCATAGTTATATTATGTTCCGTGCTTTAACTTTTGGATAGCTGTAAAATTTATATATTTTTTAAAATTGACAGTGATATGGAGCAATTTTTTTATTTATTATTTGTAATTGTATTTTTGTAAGTTTATTTTAAGACCTAGTGTATGTTTTTGTATAATAATGTTTATAGTTTTCCAAATAAATGCCCAGATTGAATATCTCTACACAGGGTGTCGCTGACTTAGGGGCTTCAAATACAGAGTTTTATTTGTGCTCGACAAACTGAACTTTAATAACTTTAGTTCTGCATAATTTTTTTATAATATTTTTTTTTGTTTCCACACAAGTTAAATAATATGATCAATGTATGCAATCCAATGCCAATAGACAAACACAAACATTTCACAACAACGGCTGTTTAAATAATTTAATTTAAATGTCGATATTTAAGGTACTTCCCCTTCATGTCCCATAACTTTGGGACGCCCTGTATAAAAGATAAACAAAAACATTTGTAGGCATTCAGAAAGGCTGTTTAAATAATTTCTCCGCTAACAGTCCACAGTTGGCACTGCGCTATCTGGTTGGCAACCGCGCTGCGTGCATCACACTGTCAACTGAGATGGTGTTTTACATTACAGAGATCCGTAAATGATGTTTAAAAAAAATCTGGGTGCTTAGACAAGTTGCCAATCGCTAACGCTTCATCGTCAATCGTAAACGAAAGGCAGCTAACTATCTTTATAGCACTAATACTGCGCATCGCTGTAGGCATTCAGAAAGGCTGTTTAAATAATTTCTCCGCTAACAGTCCACAGTTGGCACTGCGCTATCTGGTTGGCAACCGCGCTGCGTGCATCACACTGTCAACTGAGATGGTGTTTTACATTACAGAGATCCGTAAATGATGTTTAAAAAAAATCTGGGTGCTTAGACAAGTTGCCAATCGCTAACGCTTCATCGTCAATCGTAAACGAAAGGCAGCTAACTATCTTTATAGCACTAATACTGCGACCATATATAGCATGGACGTCTAACGCCAGCTCAAAAATGCCCCCTAAAACAATTGTTCAATTGTGCCAAGATGGACAGAACATGGCGTTTTTCTTAACACCGCTCATATTTCGGCGCAACGTCTTTGACAAATTTTGATAGAATATAGCCAATCAAAACTTTGACGAACCAATCACAACTATTGTAAAATGACGATTTAAGTTTTTTATAGGTGGATATTGACATTCTTTACCGTGATATAATGAAGAGGTTACCCCCTCTTCAACTTGTCAACCAAAATTCAAGACCGTTTTTGAAAGGCAATTTAATATGGCGTGCGGCTTGCATGTTTTATTTGTTCGTAGCACTAATATGAAAGAGTGACAGAGAAGGAAATCTACGATACGCTACAAAGGCAACTCGGCTCTTGATTTTTCTATACCTACCAATCGTCAGTGGAATAAAAAAAATGCAAACAAAGATACCTCCTGCGGGTGTCGTAAGAGTAGACTAAGGGATTGAAGTGTCACTGACCATTCTAAAAGATTGATGATGGGCAGCAGCGTCATCATAGTGGACTGCGATCGCCAATCCGCTTGCCCAGCGTGGCGATTATGGGCATTTACCTCCTAATGCGTCTATACGCATAGTTAATAGGAGAGGCTTACATCCAGCAGTCGAATAACATAGGCTGATGATGATGATGTTGAATCAAAGATGGCTGACTCTTCATAGCATTAGACGTCTTTGACACATATCGTGAAACGCGTTCGCAGATATATTTTAACGTTAATATTAGTAAATACCAATAATATATTTAAAAATGTATGTCAACTCAATGTTTAAGATTTTAAATTCATAATAAAACCAAGATTGTGTTCTAATAGTTCGTGATTATTGAATAATGCAAGCTTTAAGGTTTGTTTACTTTTTTTTTAGATTCTAGTGACGGTTGGTATAGATCTAAATCAAATCAAATGTGCTTGGGCTCATTCTAATCATGAATTTCACTTTTATAACGCACACATAGATCAAAACAGCATTAACTCAAAATATATATATTTTTTAGTTAAAATTAGGTATATTTGAGATCTACGAACTTTGTAGATCACGAATAAACCCTTAGCTAAAAATAGATAAATTTTGAATTAATACTGTTTTGATCTAGGTGTGCGATAAATAATTCAATATACATACATTTCGATAAAACCTGACTTGAGAAGAAATATAATTGGAAGGAAAAATAATGTTTAAAAATAAAAAAAAGGCTCCGTTACGCCACGCTCGTAGTAGATACAATCAATACCAGCATAATTATTTTAAAATCTTAATCCATACAGAAGAGGTTACAAATATTAGTACTCGAAAAAATATCTAATTTTAAATACCTTCCAAAAAACGCACAGTGGTTCTGTCCGTACAAAAATGCAGCATGCACAGTGGTTCCGCGCGGACAAAGTAACGCAAAAGACGTATGTATTGGAGTGGAATGTTGGTGGCATAGATCACCTCACACTAAATCTCTCATTTACAAACGTAATTGTTTGCCTTCGTACAGTCTCTGTGAGAAACTGTAGGTACTAATATTGGGTCTACCTATGAAAATGGCGTTTTTGGTAAAAGATTTTTGTTGGTGCCTAATTTTATTACCTGAAGAGTAACTGAGATATATTTTTTGTTTTCATCAGTGCACTATGTAAAAAAGTTTTTTCACACTTAGAATTGCTTTTTTTCCGGCAGTGATATTCTAAAATAAGTTTTTAAAACCACTCTTGCCATATGCTGCCTATGTTTGGAATAGGTAAACATTTGTAATAGTGCCTTTTTTATGAAAAAGAGATATACAAATCATGTCTCAGAAGTGTTTAATATTACTGGCAAAATTTGGTTTATTTTGATTTTGACATCAAAAAATATACACAAAATTAATTGTATGAAAAATAGACTGTTTTCTAAATTCTCCATACAAAACGTCAATTTCATAGGTAATTACCTAATACCAGGTGCTCATGGGTATTGGAATATACCGTAACATCGTAGCAATAGAGTCGTGGTCTGATATATATGGTCAACTGGTTCGACTGTACACTTTTTTTTATATATAGCTAATTTAATGTTTAATACTGCTGGGTAAAAGCCTTCATTCTTTTTCTGCATTGAATCTATAAAACCAAGTCAAAATGTTAAGAGTTTAGTAGTAAGAAATTTTTTACAATTTTGTTTGTGACGTCAATTTCTCACAATACCCGAGTGACTCAGGGTTTCAATTGGATACGGGTTTAAACCTAAACAATACCAAAAACTGCGAAATAAAATACGTTTAATATTTTTTATTCATGAGTTCGACATTGGTCTCATACTGAAAGTTTCTCAGTCTTATTTATACGGTGTGTGCCAGATCATAAGCGACTTTTGAAACACTGTATATTATCACGATTATAACAGCGTTTTTTTTGTAATTTAATCTATCTAGTGGTATAAGTCTACGATAGTGGACATGAAAAGATGTTAAACGTGTCGCTTCAGTCGGAATGTCGGCACTTTGCAGCATTTCAGTATTTAAACGAGGACAAATAAAATAAGTCGCGAGGTTTGTATCGCTATTTTATGACTTTATACAGCATGTTACCATCATGCAGACTTCCATAAACGTCAGCATATTTTTTTTTGTAAAAAGAGTTCTTATCGTAAAAGTGGATTTATTCCAAACGAGAGAATGCTCATTCTATCCTATTCTATTCTAGTCCAATTGGACTTATAGTTTTGTCTCGCAAAGTGGAATTGAGTACTACAGTTTTTATTATTATTTTGATTGCATGCATGCATCAGCATATGATAGTCCACTGCAGGACGTACGTAGACGTAGGCCTCTCCTATTAACTATGCTATACGCATTAGGAGGTAAATGCCCATAATCGCCACGCTGCACAAGCGGATTGGCGATCGCAGTAATGTGTCTACTATGATGACGCTGCTGCCCATCATCAATCTTTTATGAAATAATGGTCAGTGACACTTCAATCCCTTAGTCGACTTTTACGACCGCAGGAGGAGTTGGGGTGGTGACAAATGTATTCTGCTGTCACCACACGGCCCATTATTTGATAAAAAGTTAACAAATATAACCACAAAGTACCGCTCTATTTTTTTTTTGTTCTAGCTTTATTAAATTGGTAATGATTCAGTTTCTAACGTGCTTAATCAAATTGTAATTATTGTATTGTATTGTATGTATGTGGGTCAATTTTTTTATTGTTATTCTGTTACGTCACCCAGGGGACAATTGTTGCATAGTTTGATAAAAGAAAATATCTACAAGCTGTATACTAATACGATTAGTAACCCACCTTGAAAAGGCCACATAAATTTTAAAAAAATCAAAGTTTTGTACATTTTAATGCTATACTGTGATTTTAAAGGTGACCCAGGAGATCGTAACCATAGCAACGAGTGACATAAAAAGTGATCGATCCATGTATGTGCTCATTCAAATAAATAATCATTCATTAAAACTAACCCTGCTTCACAAATAATTCAATTTAAAAATTACCTTCAGATACTCCTATAAAAAAGCCATCTCGAGTTAAAAGACTTCTTAAAAGCAGCTCGGAGATCCTCTCAAGAACCTTTAGAGTTATTCCAAGTTTAAAAACATTGAATCGATTTGTTGGTGACTTGATATTATATTGAGTTGCATTTAAAGTTGGGTGTTGTGCTGTATGCATACAGCAATGCATACTATGCATTCGCTAGTGGAGGTGAGAATAAGTTATTTTAGCACTTTTTTTATCGTTTCCCATAGAGCTTTATTGATGAGGGATAAAATACTTGCATTTAGTTTTTATACACTACACTTGTATTTATTTAAAAAGGTCTATTTTAAGCGGCTTAAATAGTACTATAAGCTCGTAAAACAATACTTAATGCTTTACGCTTAACATAAAAAAAATTACCTACTTGTTATGTTAATATATTTTTTTTCTTTTTCGTGAAAATGTTGCTTAATAAACAGAGCATCCACTTTGGTAAATAAGAATACATGCTTGAAAAGCAGGTAGCGCAGGACATTGCCATGCCGGTCATTGTGGCAATCTTTGGGGAGGGGCCATGTTCAGCAGTGGATTTCTTTCGGCCGATATGATGATAATGATGATGACCATAAATGCCTGTGTTTGGTGCCATATTTTATACTAAAATACACATTTTAAAAATTATAAAGTTAGTTATCTTTTGTGCCACTAATTTTATCTTCGCATAAACCCTTCAATCGACATTTTGAAACATCGAACTTGCCTAGTTTATTAGAGTAACTAGCGACGACGAAAAAACTGTCAAAGAGAAATCTGAAAACACCTTTTTCTCGAACGAAATAATATGAAGTTTCAACACGGAGTGATATTTTTATTTGTCGCCCGAGTTCGAAATGTTTCAGCTGTTTTTTTCTTGTTCGTCGCTCTTCGAGAGCACTGTGCAAGTAGTTTTAAACTGAGATGAAATGTTTGTGTTTTCTTTGTATTTCGGCTGTTGAGATTATTCACAAGTAGGTAGATGTTTAAGCAGTAAAAAATATCAGGAAAAAAAATTGTTCATCTAGTTCAGTTATTTTGTGCGTTAATAAGTTGATTGTATAACAAAAATTACTTAGTCAAGGTCATAATGAAAATAAAAATCTAAATCGCGTCAATTATGTTAAGGTGCATTTAAAACAAACGAGCATTCGCTCATTCTATCCCCCACTCTACGAAATCAACAAATTTCGACGAAACACTTAACAAACGAATTTTCTTCGGTCTAAATACACGTATACAAAAGTTTGTCGTACAAACTACATGGTATACTTATTATTTCGTTAAATAAGCTTTGGCAGTAGAAAAAGGCGGCTTTACAAAATGTATGTGCGTATTGTTGATCGCTCATAGAAAATTTTAATTTGTCGGTTTGTTTCACTGCCAAAAAAAACCGGCCAAGTGCGAGTCGGGCTCGCGCGCGAAAGGTTCCGTACCATTATCAATTTATTATTAAAAAAATACAGTTAAATCAACCTACCTCAAAAACTATAGGAGATAATTTAATCAAACTAAAAATCGTTGATAGAGCTTATTAATGTGCATAACATATATTTTTTTTAGAATTTTATATCGCGTAGATTAAAAAATAGAGGGGGGGGGACACATTTTTCAGACTTTGAGAGCTGATATCTCGAAAAAGATTTGCTTAAATAAAAATGAGATTAATAAACCTTCATATCATTTTCAAAGACCTTTCTATTAATACCCCACACGCTTATATACAACTAAAAAAGTTTTTTTATCCCTCAGTTACATGTATGGAGGACCCCCACCCCAATGGTTTTTTTTACAATTTAGTATCATAATCCTGTAGCGGTTCATACAATACATAACCTTACCAAATTTCGTTACTGTAGCATTTATAGTTTCCGAGTAAATCGGCTGTGACAGACGGACAGACGGACAGACGGACATGACGAATCTATAAGGGTTCCGTTTTTGCCATTTTGGCTACGGAACCCTAAAAAGTTCATAAATATATGAGCAAATCCATAAATATATGGCTTCAAAAATAAATTAGCATAAAAAGATACATATTATGCATTTGAACAGATTTATCAATCAAAAATATGTGTACATATTACCTGTAATATTAATCTGAGCATGATTATGTCACATTAATCAGTAAGCAACTAAAAAGTTATAAAGTCTATGTTTATTTACTTTTGAAACTTTGGATTTTCTCACATATTTATGAACTCGACTGTAACACAAAATTTTACTTCGTCACACAAAAATGATGACGCCAAGTTTATTTTTAGTGAAGACCTTTAACTATGTACATTTTTTTGCAATTGGTCTTAATCGCAGCGTCTAACGCACGGTCGCACGCGTCAGATGTTTTATGGAATTTTCAACTCGAACGCAGACGGGACAAGCCGTGCGTTGATCGCATGCATCGAAGAGCGCTCGTATACCTGTAAGTTCTTAAGTAAATTATAGGCACGGGGCTATACTAAGGAATTAGATAGTAATATTCATCTCTCATTCCTTAGTATAGCGCAAAATCTATAACTTACGTATGAATTTACAGGTGTACGGCTGGCACAGACCAACCGGTTCTCTGTGACGGCTGGCCTAACGCAGACGGGGCAAGCGCATTGCCTTGATCGCATGCATCTAACGCAACCTAATGCCCCGGCCACGACATTGGTCTAAGGCGACCAGCGGCGAACGAATCCATGAGTTGGAGCGGGATGCCGATATGGGTACGAGAGGGAGCACCATACGTTTTCCGCTAAGCCGGTCGCCTTAGACCAATGTCGTGGCCGCGGCGTAACGCTGCAATTTACGCATATCAACTCCACGTTTTACAAGGAAAATTATGTAATGATCTGTTTATTGTATAGTGTTAGTTATAAGAAAAGTGTAGTAGAATTTAATTTAAAATATAACAAATATCTTGATTGATGTCACTCAGCGCCGGTGTTATTTTTGTTTAATTAGTAAATCATTTGAACCAATTTTTGGAACAAGTTAATCATCGTCTAAACACGGCGTTAGTGACATCATTCAACCATTCGTTCAGTTACAATTAGTCATTCGCAAAGGTTATATAAGCTTGGTTTTATTTAATTCTGTCTCTTTTGGCTGTTGAAATTTGAACAATAAACATCACTTGAATGAGTTCGTGCTTTTGAGTATTCGTCCAGTTTTGATCCTATTAATATATCAGAAGTGCTCGTTATTGAATTAGTATCACGCGCTAGTACCGCTTCGTATCCTAGTTTTGACAAACGCATTGAAAATGAGTAGTCGATCTGAGCGGTTGAGATCCGGACGTCGACGTAGCATCGATAGCATAGCAGAAGCGGAAGAAGTCACGGTTCCACCCCCTAAAAGGCCTCGAAAATCACGGCTACCCAACAACAAAGAACGACTAGATCGGTTGGAGAACATGCTGGAACAATTATTTGAACAAGGAAGGAGCAACACACGGGAAACTGTTACAGCAGGTACGTCAAGTGAGATTAATCGTAACCCTTCTGTGATTGAAAGTGAAATTGCCACGTGTCAATCTAATGCAACTCCAAACAATGCGGTGGCTTCAACCACGAGTGTTACACCTTTAATACCCCAGATCTGCGATTTAAACACGTCTGTTCTAGCTGCAGATAAATTAGTAACAAGTATGCCTATCCAGGGCTCTCAGCCAATTGAAAACAATGCTTCGAAAGGCAATGAAAGTAGCCCGTCTATCTTAGATTTTGGGAATAATGTTAGGTTCATTGGGAAGCCCGATAACGTGCCCAAATTTGATGGTAATTCCAACACTTTTTCTGTTCACGCATGGCTACATCGGCTGGAGTCGCTCGCAAATATCTACGGCTGGAACGAGAAGACTCTCATCTACCACATGACTGCGAGTTTAGAAGGCAACGCTCTACTGTGGTTCGGGCATCTGCAAGACATCACACTTTCCTGGACGGAATGGAAGAAAAAGCTGGTGGATTTCTTCCCGGCCGGACGGGGTCTGGCGGCCAAGCTACACGACCTGGTGACAGTCAACAGACGCAAGGATGAACGGGTAATTGATTTCTATTATAAGAAACTTTCCCAAGGTAAATTATGTCAGCTTAATGATGATATGATATGTGATGTCATTATTTTTACCTTAGGTGACCCATTGTTAAAGGCCGGAGCTCGTGGTACAGGGTGTAGGGATACGCGTAGCTTATTGACTTATTTAACTGATTCGGCTAACGACTTGCCAGCTCCCGCCAAAACTATTGAGCCAATTAGTGATAACAGACCAAAATGTTTCACGTGTAGTCGAAGGGGTCATGTGTCCTCGCAATGTAGAAATAATTTTCGTTGTTGGGTTTGCAGTAAGCTAGGGCATAAAACCGAAAATTGCAATATGTCAAAAAAATGCACTCATTGTAATAAAGCAGGTCATACTCGAGAGGAATGCTATAGTTTAAAGCAAAGAATAGGTTCCTCTGCTACCTCCACCAATAGTGCAAAGCCTGAAGATAACCGCGATAAAAAATCTAAAATGTACAATATTAGACCAATAGATGAGGGTGACCGCAAATATCACAAGACAGGCGTCGCCAACGGACATAATTTGACCGCATATATCGATTTAGGTAGTGCTTGTAATACTATCACCTTATCAGCAGCGAATAAGATTTCACTATCATTCAAAGCACAATCA
Organism: Thaumatotibia leucotreta; assembly: GCA_025490895.1. NCBI lineage: Eukaryota > Metazoa > Arthropoda > Insecta > Lepidoptera > Tortricidae > Thaumatotibia > Thaumatotibia leucotreta. The sequence goes on from JALPQI010030859.1 coordinate 25,401, forward strand.
AGTACCAGTATAAAGGGATATGGTGGTCAAATTATAACTCCTCTTGGCGAAGGTGTACTAAATCTCGGGGTAGATGGAGTATTTGTTAACACTTCAGTTCTCATAGTACGGGATGAGTTACAAGAAACCGATATGATTGTAGGTCGTGCATTTAGCGAAATGCCTGGAGTTTGCTTGACTAAAACTACTGAATCTTTAACATTCACTAGGACGAACGATCCAACCACTCCAACCGACCAAGAGCTTCCATTTGCTTGCGCTGAAGTTTCTATTTCGAAAATTGAGCTTAAAATTCCTCATGATACGGTGATAGTTCAAGGCTTAAATCGAATCATCGTTTATACTGACGAAAATGTTGATACGGACACCGTACAGGTTCAGCGTTCTGAACATAGGGAGTTAGGTAAAGAAGTAGATATTCCAGAACAAACAACAGAAGTATGCGGTAATGTAGGTTACCTAAACGTGTTTAATTTACAAAGTCAACCGCTTACAATGTACTTACAACGTTGTATAGCTCGAGGGCAAGTAGTAGACCCAATAGAAAGCAAACAAACTGTCTTGCATGGTAACGATATTTCCCGGTTAGATAGCATATTACAAAAATATAGTCATTGCTTTGATGATTACTCTGGACCAACAGTAGCTGAATGTAACGTAGAAATGAAAATTGAACTAACAACTGACGTCCCTTTTTATTATAGACCATACCGAATGTCCCTTAAGGAACAAGAGGTAGTTCGAAACATGGTACAAGACCTTATTGATAAAGATGTGATTGAACCCAGTAACTCCCCATACGCTAGCCCAGTCATATTAGTGGCAAAAAAATCCGGCGAATATAGAATGTGTGTGGATTACCGTCAACTAAATAAAATCACAAAGAAGGATCGATATCCACTACCGGTAATACAGGATCAGTTGGCTATCCAACTGATCCTGTATTACCGGTAGTGGATATAACAAACAAACAAACAATCATTACAAATTAAAATCTACATATATCACGGGTGTGTCCCAATAGGTAATATACATTAACTGTATGTGTACTGTAACGTTTACGTAGGAATTACTTTCATTTATTTCCAAAAACAAGAACAAAGTATGAATACAGTAAAAATAAATTAATTATAAATAAAAAATTTGCCCCAGGTCCTGCTGGGGAGGTAGAGTGCCCAGAAGGCTGGCCGCATTGCCGCGCTGGACTGCTATGCTGAGTCTTTGCGCGAAATACTGGCCAGCCCTCTGGTCACCCGACGCCTCTATAAGGCGCTTGGAGATGTCCCCATAGAGGCGCCGCGCACTTGGCCCCCACGGCCCTAGTGTTTCAACCCCAAACGCCGCAAATATGTAGCTGCTACCGAGGGCAGAATATTTGCGACGCTTGAGGTCTTCTGCTAAGGATGCCGCCGCACCAGCATTAACACTGGTGCTTGGAATATGGGACGGCGCCAGGGTATCTACACATGTAGCATCCCAGACAAGGGGCCGACCCATACTCCAAGGCAACAACGTCATCCCATCGGGCCTTTTGCCGTCGTCCCTAACCAGTCCGTTGGGCTCAAGGACTGCTGGTACCTTGGCAGTGACAAGGGCCCTTCGGATGACGTCGTTAATGCTGGCATGGCGTGGGATTCTCCCAGCGCTCCGACTACATGAGAGGCCGTGGTGGCCCAGACTATCTACCATAGCCCCACATTGACATCTGTGGGGCATATTTGTTGATGCCCCTATTCTAAGGCACGCGGACAACCGGAAGGTATTATTGTCCAGCAATGTGCCTATTGTGGAGGATGGGAGGGCCTGCAGCCACAAACCCGACTCCCATTCCGCGGTTGCAATGAGACGAGCTCGATCTGCCGGACCAAGCGCCGTGTCTAATAGGCCGGTCTTGGTTAGACGACAGAGAGGCTCGTCCCACTGTCTTTGTGAACACGGGTTGGCAGGCGGGTTCGTGTTGGGGCATGTTAGGGACCATACATTCTTGGCTTCGGCACAGTGTGCTGTCTCTAGGACCCCTATGGAAGGGGCTAAAATTTTCCCAATGAGACTTTGAGCACCGTGTACCGAAGCCAAGAAAGCAGGTAGCGCCACGCTGGAAATTTTGCGGATGCCCAGGCCGCCGAACCTAATGGGTAGACTAGCCTGGGCCCATGTTCTATCGCCGAAAGATATGTTGAAAATGGAGGTGAGGGTTTCTAAAACTAGATTATCCAGATTCGATAGCAAAATGGGATGTTTCCAGATATGGGAACCACGGAGGACATATGTAAATTTTGGAACAAATAGACAATGTTTCATGATACAATATGCCGAATGAATTGTAATATTGGTTAAACGATGGGAGGAAGCCTTGAAATTTTGGATTTTTGTGTTAATAAAGTTTTCAAAAGATTGGTCCATGATGGGACAACCGAGGAGGTGGAGGGATTCTTTTTGGATAATTTTGATATTTGGTGCTAATTGTTTAAATCTGTCTATTACTTGTTCTTTATTTGAGCAGGATTCTGTTATAAAAAGTTCACATTTCGAAAAATTTAGTAATAGGCCGATTGCTTTAAAGTCAGTTATTAACGTTTGTAGATCATTTAATACGGAATCTGCTTCACCTCCGATAGTCCCATCATCTAGGTACCATATATTTAATTTGGAATTTAGTTTTTGGATGATGGGGTGTATGGCGAGGCTAAACATTGCTGGACCAAGTGGGTCGCCTTGTTGACAACCTACGGAAGAAAACAAAACGTTAGATCTGTATGATAATTTAGATGGAGAACTATAGCACTGCCAAAGAAACTTGTAGGTCAAAGGAATTTTATCTTTAATTTGGGTCAACAAGGCACCCCTATCGACGGAATTAAAAGCGTTAGAAACATCCACCTTCAGTAGAACCCCACCCGCCTGGTGCTCCAAATACGTTCTGACAGCATGGACTGCGGCTTCACAGCCACTCTTACATCCGAAACCCAGCTGAACTGGTTGTAATTCTGAGCCGAGTTCACTTAGGATGGAGCGACAGGCTATCTTGGCAGCAAGACGTCGGATCGTACTTCCAACCGCAATGGGACGTATGCCGCCGTCTTTTTTACTTAATGCGCAGAGATTGGCTCCATACAGGATGTCCTTGATGCCATCTGGGACCTGACCAGCCAGCATCAGGTTTACTAGGGCTGTCAAATCCTTCAAAAGTGTCTCTCCAGCTTCTCCACATCCCAGGAGATCTTTTAAATGTTGAGGTGTCAGGCCGTCCAGGCCTCCTGCAGAGCCATTGGGGAATGACATGACCGCTCCAAGAACATCCTGTGTGGAGGCAATAAGGTTTTGATCACCAGGTTGGGGAGGATCAGGAAGACAAAGGTTTATAGCTGGGGGTGGATGTTTGCTATGGAGTGCTGAAAGGGTGTCAGGGCTATTAGGGGCTACTGCATCCTCAGAAAACAACAAGCGGGCGGCGCCTTTGATGTCGCCGTCGGAAACTTTAGTTTCAACTTTTTTAAAAATATTGTTACTATTTAGATTCCTACAATTATCGAGGGTTGCCTGAAATGAAATGTCGGTATAGCAATTGTCTTTGACTATCTTTGTGAGTGATTTTGAATTTTCGTTTGAACTGACGTGTAATACTTTAAAGGTAAATGTGAGCAAAAGTTCCCAATTGTGGGTCGAATTATCTGATAAAACTGCTCGGATGGCATCGCTTAAAGATTTGGAAACGGATACACGGGCTCCGCGTGGTATACGTTTTAATACTGCACGCGAAGTTTTTAAACTGCTTAGAACTTGATGGAATGGAATGCCTGTTCTAGCTGGGTTCGGTGGCTGTATATGAGAGGGTGAAAGGGTTGAAATATTTGGCTGAGATGGAATGGGCTGAGTTAGACATGGTCGGTGTTTTTTTGTGATGTGGATGTTGAGACCTCTAGAACCTTTAAAATAGCGTGGTTCGGAACATTCAGGGCAGCGAAGAAGGTTTTCTGACGATGCAGCAGTTTGTGTAGGGCAAGAAAGATTTGCGAAGGGCATCAACAACACTTAAAATAAACCTAAAATAAAAGACTACAAATAGTAATAAAATAAAACAGGCTTAAATTAAAACTTAAAGATAAAAAAAAACTTAATTAGCCTTAAAAATTATACTATTACAAAAACTACATAAATTACAGCTAATAATTAAGTAAAAAAAGGATAAACACAAAAACGCATACAAAAAGCTGTCACAAGATGTCCGGTATTCGGGAGCGCACACAAGTTACCACTCGTATTCGTATACAATACACGGCACTGCGGTTTCGGGAGCCTTAAACTGATCTGCCCAGGGTTCGAGCAGCAGGGCAAGACGTGGTTCCGAAGTGTTGGTCAACGGCTTCACAAGGACACGGTCTCCAATTTCACACTTCGTTCCGTATTCGAAGTAGTCATAGTACTAGTTTTAACTGTTATGAATGTCACATTTTCAATTCAGATTATGTTTTTAACATTTTACAAGGCTTGTAAGCTTAGTTTAATTATCCAACGTATATTTTAATCTTATTTAAATGAAAATAAATACAAGGAGAAAAAATTTGACAACCGTCACCTTTGACACCTTTCTGAAAATGAAACTGTATTATTTTTATTACGGGGCCGTAAATGGCAGGTCAGGAAAGGCCGGGCAGGAAGTATTTGTATACCAAATTATGTAAAAATTCTTCATTAAGTATTTGTTTTCATTCACATCTCAATCTTATCATAACACATCACTTTCACTGGCACCAATGATGTTAACGTTCCACTTCACCATTTTTGTAAGTAGCACTGAGTTAAGATTGTACAGTGTAATTAATGTTCTCACAAATACTCATGTTCTAAATAAGATTGTGACTTAGTCAAAGTAATCGTGTGAATAATTATTTCATGCATTATAGTGTATTTAGCCATAATGATATTCATAAGCATTTTAGGTAAGTAGTAGCCTCTAATACTGTTGTATTCTTAAGCGTAAACAGAACTACCCTCATAAACAATGTTTGATGTAATATTCTATTATAAGTGTAATATATTTTTGTAATTACGAGGGCGTAATAATTATGTCAGGAAAAGCCGAATGTTAGTTATAAGAAAAGTGTAGTAGAATTTAATTTAAAATATAACAAATATCTTGATTGATGTCACTCAGCGCCGGTGTTATTTTTGTTTAATTAGTAAATCATTTGAACCAATTTTTGGTACAAGTTAATCATCGTCTAAACACGGCGTTAGTGACATCATTCAACCATTCGTTCAGTTACAATTAGTCATTCGCAAAGGTTATATAAGCTTGGTTTTATTTAATTCTGTCTCTTTTGGCTGTTGAAATTTGAACAATAAACATCACTTGAATGAGTTCGTGCTTTTGAGTATTCGTCCAGTTTTGATCCTATTAATAATAGCAAAACTAATACAACTTTAGAAAGTACTTCTAAAACTACCCAGTCTTAACCCAACTTTGTCTTGTTCAACTTACTGTGACCTCAGGAGGTCTCTAACTTGTAGGACATGAGACTTTTAAAGGGCATCTAAATAAGTTCAGTGTTAGCCCGACTATTATCGGGTGAATATCTGAGCGTTTGAATCTTATTAAATCTTATTAAAGTGGTATCATTTTTGCCGAAGTTTCTATTCGTTACAATACGCTACTGTGTCGAAGAAGGCACGGTACCTTATACAAATGTTGAAGTATAACATTGATTCATTTAGAAACTTCGGCAACAATGATGGCACCAAAATTAGGCGGTTGAAACGCTCAGATATTCACCCTAATTGGGGTGAAACTTATTTGTCAAAGTTGTGATTTTTTATTAGATAATTCTGCATTTGTGTTAGCTTGAAGAAACATTTTGTATAGGTATTTTAAAACTAATTTGATTTGCTCTACAAAACTTTCATGTCAATTTACTGAACTAATTATCAGGTGGTTTTACTTATCCGTTATTATATTTAACCAGTTATTATTTATTTCACATGTCTATTCTATAATTTTCCTTACATTCGCTTCTCACACAGCGATTAGATTTGGAAAAGTACAGATTTATGATAAACTTTATTGTTACGAGCTTTAGTATGATTTTGGATTGTCTTGTAAATGTACAGTCATCACATATATCGCAGCAGGCAGGATTCTCATAAATATCTAAACAGGTCCCTATTTCCATGGCTTTAGGGTGCTTGTTTACATATTTTTGACCACTTAGCCGTTCTGGTAACGAGTGTAATAAATTCATGTATCTTGTTACTTGGTATCGATAAATAATTCTAAATTGGGGTGGTCGGACATGATAATAATAGGATGCGATACTTTGGTTTTATTCTCTCGTTTATTTATTTATGGAAGGGGGCTGAGTGACCTCATTTTACTAGGACATTGAACTGTTTAACGTGTTTTGTATCATTGGATTGTATATGTTTCATGGAAGAAAAAAGGTTTTGAGTGACAAATTGATGTTTTCTAATCATGAATTGATGACAGCGCCTTCTATAGCAAATTCAACGCAACGGACAGTAGTCGAATTTGCGGACGATTGTGGTAGACACATGTTTTTGAGTGGCTTAAGGTTGTAGTAGGTACCTTCTAAACATTAAGTACAGATATCGCTAGTGATTAGTTTCATAATACCATTGACTAAATTCGCTGTGATTCACGGAAAGTCGTCTGGTCGGCTGCCCTATATCAAAACCTAGTAAGGGTCAAATTCTTATAAAATATTTTTTTGATGTTTTTGGACTTACCTAGTAAGTCCGCAACCGACTACAAAGACACCAGCTCGCAAATCGGCTTTATTACCGGAGATTTAAATGCCTTGAAACCTAGTAAGTCGCATGTCTAGTAACGGTTTACCAGTTTAAATCCTAGTAAGGCATATATCCCATATCAAAACTTAGTAAGTCGCTTGGACATACTAGATATTGGCCTGGTCAATGAGCCATACTAGGTTTTTGATCTGAGCATCATAGTGCGAGGGGCGCGCGGGTCGTGGAGAGTATTTGGGTTCAGTCAGTCCGCGGCGATGCGCTAGCGCAATCACACGCGTGTCAATTGAAATTTTGTGTGATTTGATAGTTATGGTGTCCAAAATGAAACGTCATTTACAGTTTCATAGATCGAAACGCCTGATAGAAGCAACTATTAATAACAACAGCAGCCAAAACGCAAAAGAAACTAGGTAAGTATATATACACTAAATATAAATACCTCCACATTCCTCTAATGGCTTATTATTTTACTAGGCTCCTATTTTGTCCCATTTGATTGTCATTAGTCATAGCCTCATAGGGTCATTTTGCCTGTTTGCCGTCCATCTTTAGTTTTTGTCAACTCGGTACAAAGCTATAAATCAATTGAATACAAATACATTTAACAGTAGTTTTTCAAATTAATCAGTGCATATTGTTGTGAGTTTATAAAGGCTTATAATATATCTGCTAAATAAAGGTGTATTAATGATTTAACAACATAAATTCAAATAATGCATGTTAAATATACGATAATTATATGTTTTGAAAAAAATAATCCCACCGTATAAACAATCGAACCTGAAAACCAGTATGAATGGAAAAGAAAAAAAAAAGGTAAACAAGTTTTGACATTCATATTCTTCCATCTTAACTTTTAATTGAATATTATGTTTTCATGTTATTATTAATATTACAGATTCAAAGAGCCTTTGTACGAGCTTTACTTCCTCATGCCGAAATTCATTCAGCCCCAGAGGCATTACCGGCCGGATTCGAAGAAATCCTTCTGGAATGATCTTCCAGTTAACAACGCATCTATTGATTTAGTTCATGGTGGTCAGGGTGACGCAAATTAATTTTTGAAATTTAAGACTAAATTATATGATTACGATGTTATTTGATACAGTGATAAGTATTTTTTATAATAAATATCTTGTTCTTAATGTACTCGTTTCATTTAAAACCATCAATTATGTTAACAGAAAAAAACGCTAGGTTTTAATTTAGAACATCTATTGAGTTTGATGACGGTATTACCAGTTTATAATGGTTCAATACCTAGTAAGGGTACCCTTACTAGGTATTGAACTTGGGATATGGACGAAATTGATATGGCTGAATACGTTTTCAAAGTTAGTAAGGGATATAAAACGTGCGTATTAAGAGTAAATTATATGATTACGATGTTAATTGATACAGTGATTAGTATTCAACCGATTTATGTTCAGTTTTTTATCTATTATTAAAAAAAAAATTTTTGGCAGAGACTTTTATGTTTTTATGCTCTCCTGTAAAATTTGGTCTGAAGCAGTTACTAGGTTTTGATATAGGGCAGCCGTGGTGTAATTGGAAGCACGTACCGTTGGACCAGCAATCCAGAGGAATGGGGTTCGAATTCCGTGACAACCAGAGACTTTCGCAGTTGATTTTTTCTATAGTAAGCACATCTGTTACGACATTGTGGGTTCTGTGTGAAATCAAAAACCTATCTTTATTTTACGGGCGTGACGTTTCGAGCAGTATCTAAACACTAAGTCCCTAATATGACTTACATGAGTGATAAACTTTAAATCAATGTACTTAAAAGCTCGCTACTAAACATTAAAACATTACTTTAGATTCTTCCGAATCAAGAATATCTTGATCAAATACTGCTGCAAAAGATATAGGTACGTTATTCACACAATTCATCAAATTCACCTTCCGTTCAGATAAATTTGATAACCACGCCCGCACACCTACTTCTGAAGCCGTATGTTTGTTAAGCGAAACAACCTCCACTAATTACCACCATCGTGTCTCTAATTACAATACCTGTATACAGGTGTTCGTTCTCACGCTTATAAATACAGTATACAGGGTGTTACGCGATTAATAAATGGGTGTTAGCGTAATTGGAAATTTAACAATGTATATTGAACTTGAGAGATACTTGATCGGTTTCATGAACTTCTAATTAGTGTCTTCTAAAGCACAGCGCCACAAGAGAAATATTCAAATTTTGTAGTTGAAATTGTACCTACTCCCCAGAAAATGTAATTGAATTGAATTTATTCGAATATTTTATTGGGCTAAATACATGTTCTAACACCGAAGCCTATACAGGTTGTTTTTCTTCATATGCTATTACTATTACTTCAAGGAAAGCTTATTTTGGTCAAATATAATTAATTTCTCTAAGAAACTAGTGTTATAACTCTTACCGTTATTGAGTTATTACAAAATAAGTTTAATGACTGAACAAGTATATTGCAACCTTTATTACATTCTAATGTTACTTATTTTGACATTGTGCCATCAGTCACCTGAAATTAACTTTTATTTTGTTATTAAGGTTCTCTCGCACTTACCATTTCATTTATTATGTATAAAAACAAAAAAAAATATGTAGATGGCAGCAACATATTTCTCACGTTATAACAGAATGCCGAATGGAATTTGGATAAGAGGTGGCTAGCACGTATTGCCTGCCCTTTAAAGTATGATCATGGTCAAGGTTTAATCTGTAGCGTCGCACAGTGGATCGAAATGAATAAAAAACGGACATTAGCATTTTTTTCTATAAATCCTATTTTAATAAATGCTTTTCTGTTGGAAATAATACAAGGAATAAAAAATGTTATGTAACATTTTTCAAAATGAGGCTTATTTTAAGCAGAAAAAAATAAAATGTGTTTTTTTTGTATGAAACTGAAAAATAGGTATCTTATTATAAGAAAACCTTAACCGATCTCGCTTTCAAACCTTTAGAATATAATTGTCCTACTTTAGAACAGTAGAAAATAGTTAAAACCTTATTTCAGTAGGTGCCCGTTTTCGTTTTATAGTCCAATCAAAAGTCAGTAAATACAACATTTTCTTAGTTAACTATTTTTTTAATTTCATTAAAAATACGGTATATTCATGACAATTTAGTATAAAAATATAATATTTGTGACATTTTCATACAGATAAATACAAGTTTTCTCAAGAAAATGGTTAAAAATTAAGATATTGAAATCAAACATTTATTGCGATGTTTTTACTAACTATGGTAGTAAAAAGATATACTTACTATATTGTTGATTTCAAGATTTTCAAGTATATGTTTACTATCAATAAAATCACGGCAATAAATGTTTCTATTTTAATGCAATATTCTTATAAAAAATTATATTTATTCTTAATAAAATGTCACAAACATTTTATTTTTATACTAAATCGTCATGAATATACCGTTTATTAACGAAAATAAAAAAAATGTTAACTAAGAAAAATGTTGTATTTACCGACTTTTGATTGGGACTATAAAACAAAAACGGGCACCTACTGAGATAAGGTTTCAACTATTTTCTACTGTTCTAGAGTAGGGCAATGATATTCTAAAGGTTTGAAAGCGGGATCGGTTACGGTTTTCTTACAATAAGATACCTATTTTTCAGTTTCATACAAAAAGAACCCATTTTATTTTTTTCTGCTTAAAATAAGCCTCATTTAGAAAAATGTTATATAGCATTTTTTATTCCTCGTATCATTTTCAACCGAAAAGCATTTTTTAAAATAGGATATCTAGGAAAATATGCGAATGTCCATTTTTTACTCATTTCGATCTACTGTGCGTCGGTGTGTCACAATGACTGCATTTTGGTATAATCATTTAAATAGACAAATGTGATTCACTGTCTTAACAGACAATGAATCACATTTTCAATACGACTTTTGTCATTTCTTGTCAGATGACACTGGATCATGAAGACTGTTTTTAAATTAATTTCTTCCATACATTTGAATTAGTTGAATTTGAGAACTGCATCGTCATTTTTATAGCCGTCTTAGCATTGTCTTTAAGGAATCGTTTTATTAGTACTATTATTTCGCCAAACTGAACTTTATTACGTGCACAGTAAAGCTATTTAAGCTAGCAGATTTATACAGGGAGAAATATTGAGATGCTAATTTAATTGTTTTCTAACCCTTTTTAAGTAAGATTGCGAACTTGTTGTCGCTAATGATAATGTTTCGGTGACGGCAGGCAAAGTAATTAAGATGGAAGGAATAACTTTGGAGTTATAAATATTTTGTGACACGCTGTATTCATTAGTAGGAATCTTTGTCAACGTGCAGTATTGTTGGGAAAGTATGGTTGACAGAAGAAATAAATACACAGGTTCATTATCTATTATAAATACATCAAAATCAAGTGGTGTTTGCCTGTAATTTGGTGAATACTTCATCAAGTTTTGTTTGTGCTATTATTTAAGTTCATATGTTTTGCATATTACACCTGTTGGCAAACCTTGATAAATAATAATAATAACATCACAAATTTCAGTCGTATATTGTAATAATTAATTATTACACATATTTTTATTCAATTTATACTGAGATTAAAATATTGTCAGCTCGAAACTTCGGAGGCTCGTCTGTACTGAAAAACGTTGTACGATGCACGTGCAAAAACGAGATTTGTAACTCGTGTCGATTTAAAACACTCCTTTCGGTCGTGTTTTATCTTATCGACACTTGTTCCGACCTTTTTTTTGCACTTGTAGGTACTATTTTATCAAAATTATTAGGAACATGTATTTAATGAAAATAAAATTCCGTTAAAAGTCACAATATCGTCGACCGTAGGTTCAATTAGGGTAAGGGACAAAATGTCGAAAATGAGTTAAGTATACAGCTTTGTTCAGAATTTTGCGCTCTTTCGAATGGTGTATATAAAAAAATTCTAGCTTTAAAAAAATGTTCCTTACCCTATTTTTTTTTAGGGTGTACCTGATCAAAATAGCTCCAAAAAATAAAGTAATTAGAAAAAAATTCTACACAGCTACTAAGAATTAGTGTAATGTACGTAAGCAACCGAATTTAAACAAGGTAACCGGCCTTGCACTTAGGGAATGACCCTTACGCGGTTTATTTTTGATGAGAATATAACAAAAGTGTAATTACACTAATAATTTTGGAATAAAAAAAAATATATTTTGCCGATACCCTAAAGTGATTGCGTGGATATTGAAATAATTGTTCCTTACTTTAATTTGCTCGCATAGTAATGTATACGATGTGTGCGTTTCGCTAAGTTTTTGTAAGCTATGTTTAAACTCGGAATAAAATTCTTCGAATGTACTTGACAGAATGAATAAACAATTTAAATTATAGATACTTAAATACGTAGACAGCCATGACCAAGGAACAAATATTTATGATAAATAAACACACAAATAATGCCCTCGCCGGGATTCAAACCCGAAATAGGGTAGCTTTAAAGCTGGAAGTAGATTCAAAAGTGCTTTTGCTATGCTTATTTGAATAAAAAAAAGTTTGCTTTGACTTTGACTATGTTGTGCAGAGTTGCTGCTAGGAAGACTCAAGATTTTGTAGGAATCATTACACAAGCCTACGAACAAATAAAACATGGAAGCTGCATGTCATACTATTGCCTTTCAAAAACGGTCCTGAATTTTAGTTTTCAACCGACTTTAAAAAAGGAGGAGGTTCTTAATACGACTGTATGCGATTTTGATGGTTCTTTTTTTAATCGAAAGCCGATGGTCCCATTTTAATTTGAAGTTCTGATTTAGTTTCTAAGTCTTTATTGGCATTAAGCATGTGCATTGTACACGACGCAAGCCGTGTGATGATGGCAATAAGAATACATTTGTCACTACCCCAACTCCTCCTGCGGGTGTCGTAAGAGTCGACTAAGGGATTGAGGTGTCACTAACCATTATTTGATAAAAGATTGATGATGGGCAGCAGCGTCATCATAGTAGACACATTACTGCGTTCGCCAATCCAATCCGCTTGCCCAGCGTGGCGATTATGGGTATTTTCCTCTTAATGCGTTTATACGCATAGTTAATAGGAGAGGCCTACGTCCAGCAGTGGACTGGCAAAGGCTGATGATGATGATGATGATGATTGTGCACGATAGTTGGATGAATAACTCGATAGGTACCACGTCAACCGGTTTCCATAAAACAATTTTTAACCGATTTCAGAATAAACCGAGTTAGTCCCGTTGGCATCAAGTTGGGGTCTGATTACGGGATTTTGGAGATATCGGTTGAAGTCGGTTTTTTTTTAATGATTATTGATATCGTTTGTCATACAGAACTCTTCGATCGGGAAACATTATCATATCAGAGACCACGTCACCCATGGTTGGATTTTTCATGTTGGCCATGTTTTTGGGGGGCGTACAATGTACAAGCCATGTCACCCCCACGCATCGTGTCCTCGCAGTATATCTGTTGTCCATCGCAGCGACTGAAGCCCGAGTACCCCTCTTGTTGGCAACATTGCCCCGGTTTGTCTCCCTCTGAACCGCACGTGTTATCCCAACTTGGCACACGCTTTTCAGCTTCACTGACAACAGCCACGACGAATAGAAAAAAGTAGAAGTAGTCTTTAAATGTTTCAATGCAGCCATGATGAGCAACTGTGAATATTGTTTTTAATGCTGGATATTTATATTGGCTGTAAAGGAAAATTAACAAGGAAAAATTTCCCCTAGGTTCAGATTTGCCTTCATATGTTCTTTTTAATCGTAGTTATTATCAGTCTGTGGGACTTTTTGGTTAAGCTTAAAGTGGTACCGGTACCTTAGAACAATTAGAATACTGATTTTTACCTACCCTAGTTCACAATCGAACCATTTCAGTCACTTTTTTTTTGTCTCTGGTTTCTATGGGTATACAGGGTGACTGGTAATTCGACCTATTCCTTGAAAGGGGTTATTCTAGGGCTTATTTGCAATGTTTTTGGCTCAGTCAACCAGGGGTCAAAACTCAATGGTTTTCGAGTTATTCAAGTTTTCCGTTTTTTTTTGGAAATCCGCCACCTTGCGCCCTAGGAATGCCAATTACAAAAAAAGTACATGCATTAGGATAGTCAATTCTTGTTTTTCTTATAGCCAGTAAATGAGAAATTACTTTAAACGAAAACAAATTCCGAAAAATTGTTATCTCTTGGGAAATAAAAGGTCATAAATCACTAGTCAAAGATTTTTTTTCACTTTTTTTTGTCAATCAAAGTCGATTACTCAAAAAAATGTGTATGGAACTTCACGTACAAATTACAGAAATAAATTGCTTAGTTCATAACCTTTCTGAAAAGGTAAAAATGTTTACAAGTTTTGCTAAGAAATTGAAAATAATAACATTAATAACAGAGAAGGTAGCGTGTGGGCTTGAAGCGTACCTGACCCGAAATCGGTTTGTTTGTGTCACCCTTGTTATCTTAGCTTATTATTATTTGTTATCTTTTGAGGTTCTAGGTCAGGACAGGTTCGTATGTAACGATGTTATTAATAATTAATGAAAGTAATAATAATAAAGGGAATTATTCGGAAGTTTTCGTGATAATCGTGATAAACCGAGGCTTCGTTATCTGTACGCATCAAGTAAACAATCCGTAACTGTCAACTATCCCTTGGATTCGGACATCTTGTTGACTACTTTTATCAAATGGCGGCTTACCGATTTGACGAATACGCGGATATCCTGTATTGTTACGGATTTGCTGATGGTGACGCAGCTGCAGCACGAAGAGAATATCAAAGGCGGTTTCCAAATCGCGTGTTTGGTACAACCTATCGACGTGTTCGAGAAACTGGATCGGTTCAACGACGTCAAGCTGATGCTGGAAGACTTCCACGTCGTGATCCTGATCAAGAAGAAGAAATCATGGAATTGTTTCGGGCAGACGGCACTACTTCGACCAGAGCTGTGGCTAACCGGCTTGGTATGTATCAATGGAGGGTTTGGTTCACGCTGCACTCAGCACGGCTTCTGCAGATTTTTAATCAATGCTGATATCGAAGATCCGGAGTACCTGAAGAACATCAGCTTGACGTCGTTGAACCGATCCAGTTTCTCGAACACGTCGATAGGTTGTACCAAACACGCGATTTGGAAACCGCCTTTGATATTCTCTTCGTGCTGCAGCTGCGTCACCATCAGCAAATCCGTAACAATACAGGATATCCGCGTATTCGTCAAATCGGTAAGCCGCCGTTTGATAAAAGTAGTCAACGAGATGTCCGAATCCAAGGGATAGTTGACAGTTACGGATTGTTTACTTGATGCGTACAGATAACGAAGCCTCGGTTTATCACGATTATCACAAAAACTTCCGAATAATTCCCTTTATTATTATTACTTTCATTAATTATTAATAACATCGTTACATACGAACCTGTCCTGACCTAGAACCTCAAAAGATAACAAATAATAATAAGCTAAGATAACAAGGGTGACACAAACAAACCGATTTCGGGTCAGGTACGCTTCAAGCCCACACGCTACCTTCTCTGTTATTAATGTTATTATTTTCAATTTCTTAGCAAAACTTGTAAACATTTTTACCTTTTCAGAAAGGTTATGTACTAAGCAATTTATTTCTGTAATTTTTACATGAAGTTCCATACACATTTTTTTGAGTAATCGACTTTGATTGACAAAAAAACGTGAGAAAAAATCTTTGACTAGTGATTTATGACCTTTTATTTCCCAAGAGATAACAATTTTTCGGAATTTGTTTTTGTTTAAAGTAATTTCTTATTTACTGGCTATAAGAAAAATAAGAATTGACTATCCTAATGCATGTACTTTTTTTGTAATTGGCATTCCTAGGGCGCAAGGTGGCGGATTTCCAAAAAAAACGGAAAACTTGAATAACTCGAAAACCATTGAGTTTTGACCCCTGGTTGATTGAGCCAAAAACACTGCAAATAAGCCCTAGAATAACCCCTTTCAAGGAATAGGTCGAATTACCAGTCACCCTGTATTCTCCTGCACGCTAAGAACATGATTGGTGCGACAGTATATCGCAGCGAGATAGATTTCCCGTCTTTTACTTAGTATATTACGTATGCGACATAATATTATTCTGATTTATACTAGTTAATTGAAATAACCCAAGTTATAATAATATACCAATGATCTTTATCTCTTAAAACCGTAGAATAGATATACGTTATTTCTGTTAAAAAAGTTTATTATAGTTTATGTTATGAATGATAAAAATGATTATTATTTGTGTTAACACTGTCAATTATTTTAAGTAAGTTATATTTAATTGATAAAGATCTGTTAAAGAAGAAAAGGTACATTATTTTGGTTTCTTTCTGTCATAATTATTTTTAGGTAATTACTGTGTGGTAAAACTATCAAACATATCAACTTACGTTTGACCTGAATAATCAAACGAGATTCTGATCAGCTTTATGTATGTATCTTTGTTTCTTTTTTGACAAGAAATAAATAATATTAAGATAATAATTGTTTCATTCCAAGAAAAATCTTAGCGTAGGTACAGATTAGGGAATAAGACATTTCAAGTAAACCACACAAATAATACGACATGGATTTCCTATACACATTTAGACAAAATAACTTATTTTTTTACTTATTTTTCAAAACGGATCATCCTTACGCTAAAACTCACGTAGCATATTTTTACAAATACACTATTTTACATTATTTTGCTTTAATTAATAAAATCATTAAAATATCCTTACTTTATTTTTTTTTAATGATATTGGATCTGTGAATCGAAGTCAAATTAGCGTAAGGGACATAACTAAAAATTACTACGAGTGTAATCGACGTTAGTAATGAAACACATTAGAGTAACGGACACCAATTTTCTTTATTATGTAGTATACGTAAATAAATACTATTTAGGCGGAAAGAGCACCAAAATATAAGAATACGTGTGAAATCGGAGCCAACAAAGGTCAAATACAATAAAAGTTATGAGCGAATAAGCAGAAAAAAAAACTTTGTCGGGCTCTCCTGTAAAGTCGTATTTTGTCCCTTACCCTAATTGAACCTACGGTCGACGATATTATATCGATGATGCTTCTCCGTGCAATTTGCATGACAATGTAACATTTTATTTCATGTAACCCGACATAAAACACATAGTAACCACACATTAGCCGAAATGGCACCCCCACTTAGTCCAACTACCACTTAGGCCATAACTTAGTCCTTTCACGTCACACTATCATTTCCTAACTGCATTCCTGGCCACAGACAATGTTGCATTTTTCCCATCCATTACTAGCTATTCGAGACGATAGGCGAAAATCGCTTTAAAACCAGTGTAAATGACGAATATTCTTCCAGTCATCTTCCTGATGAGTGGATAAATATTACTAGCTCAAATATATTCAAAAATAAGCTAAAAACCCTGTTGTTGCAAGAGTGCTTCTATTCCATCGAAGAAATGTAGAAATGCTTTCGTAATCATTGACATATTTAGGTACCTATAATTATAAAATTGACATCGCTTACCCTTCACACAAACTAAAGTAATAACACGAAACATGTCGAGCAATAATCGACTAAAATTACGTGAGTAACCCGTTTGATAAATATTTAAATATAAAGTAAAACCTATCTCAAAAGTAAGATAACAGTGAAAAACGGTGTGTTCTTTTTAAAAGCAATCCGTAACTATCAAACTTAAGGACAAAAATCCCAAACAGATATCTCTTGCACTTGTTTAAATTACAATTCAATCGAATACTGAAATTGCCTTTAAAATTATCATCTCTACTTTTGCCTCATTTTTGATTAATTACTTATTATACAGTCTAAGATCTCAAAATACTGGTTATTCTAACGTTAATATGCTCTAAAAATCACATGCACTACGCGGAAAACTTTCACATATAAAACGACATAAGCGCCATTCACACTCAATACTCTTAACACATTCTAAAACATCTTCATAGAAACATAAATCCAAATCTAAAAGAGCTTAACCGCCGTGTATTTCCTACACAGTTAATACGTTTTGTGATAACGCGAAGAATGCTTGCAATGCGACGCCGCACTGCGTATGATACGAAACAATTCGGTGACCATTTTGTGAACCTTAATACAAAGGAATAAGGTGTACTTAAGTCAGTTAAAAATCAGTCGTATGGCCATTCAAAATCTTTCATTAATCTTTAAATCTATTGGCGTAAAGTTCAATTTCCACTAAAGTATTTTTCGACAGCAGTAGGTCTACTCTGCGTAAGTCAACGAGCAGCCGTCTTTGTCACTCTTATGAAACTTTATTTGGAGTGATAGGGATACATGCTTTCGGTAGACTTGCAGAGCTTCTTGATTTTTTTATGCAGATGCAATAAAGTTCATGATCGCCTGACATTTCGAAAGGGTTAGTGATAGGATATTGGCATTTATATATTGGCGTCTCCTCTGTTATTATAATAAGAATAGGGTTTAGGGTCCAATGAATGAGACAATTAGCAACTTCGTATTTGAGCACTGGTTTATTCTTCACCAATTCGCGATATTAAAACATCAATCTTAAAATAACAAAGCGTATGAGACAACGTCTGCAACTGACCATTTCGATGACAAGAATGCCCCCACCGACCATCAGTCAGGTTACTTATAGGACTTAGAGGGTCCGGGCGGGTGCAGGTGGCGTGACGTCATAGTGGCGTGATCGCCTGATCGGTCAGGTCAGGTGCAGCTGTTGTTTTTGTACATTGATTACTATTGGATATTTTTCACATTTTAGATTCTACATGATGACGCCGCCGTCACGGCCATACTGACATACGCACGTCCTCGTGCGTGCAGCTTTACAACAAAGCATATCAGAATCGAAAGAATGACTTTAACTGTTCGATCATCCTGACTGATAAATTATCTTGGCTTGATACCACTATATATAGCCTCTTAGATCTTTCTGCATGACACTGGAGGAGTCACTTCTTCTTTACGTGCTAGTCCGGTAAATGGTTATAGTGACAAAACGAATCAAACTATTGTCAATGTGACACACCGCCGTCACGTCATCATGACTAGTTGACTATAATTTTCAATTTTTTTTAATATCTAGTACAATGTTGATTCGATGTTGATTCTAGACTTCTTACGTAACTTTTTGTTTGTACTATTTTTTTGTTGTTTTTTTTTATATTTACTTTTATGTTTCTATTTTTTTTTATCATTATTTTTTAAATCCGCATTTCGCCCTCAGCGTGACCATTTAACCTCCTTATACATGTTTATTGTAATAAGACATAAGGCAATGCTTTTTTTATAGACTATCTAGATTTTTTTTTGACATAGCAATGTAAACCAAATTCAAATATGACCTCAATTTTAAACCGGCAATTTAAACCGAACAAAAACCACTTTTCACGCTTTTGTCATTGCTCAGAAATTTGTTTTGAGTTGACCAAATGAAATATTTTATCGTTCTATTTTCATAAACCCTGCCACCTGTCTTAGCTATGTTGTAGCGGCTGCACTTTTAATACATTTCTTGTAGACACAAAATTCAATTTCAATTTTATTTCATTACCATTGCAAACATATGAAATAAACAACCTAAATATTTTTCTTCCAAATGTTCCACAAACAGGCCATAGATTAAACACAAATTTTGATTTATTCGAATTGCATTTGGAATATTTTTTTGCCAACCCGCGATTCTTCAAATTTTCTCGCGCTCACTTTACGCTCAATATTCCCAGAAAGTCAAGAAAATGTTTTTTTCGTATGGAACATGTACGGTGTATTTGCTGAACATCTGAACGACTCTCTGATATTTAGGGTGTAAACCAATAAAGGACTTTCATTTTTTTTTGTTTTTTTTTTAACCCAGGTATTTTACTATGCACTAGATTACTAACTGACCAGATCAAAGAGTGAGGTAAGATAAGCAGCAATTTTGTTGACTTACTTCGATCGATTTCACTGCATAATATTCTTTGATGATAAGTATATGGTATGTGATATTTCTGACCATGTGAGCGTAATTTTAAGATAATATTGATTTCAGGGGCACAACGTTGGTCGCCAGTTCTTGTGTTTTTTTTTTTACTTTTTTTTTTGCTGATGTGTTAGTATATTTCCTTTAAAACGATATTTAGTCACGATTGCAAGCTCGCCGTCAAGCGATAGATTCTAGAATATAGAACTTCACTTTTTTTTTTTAGGGAAGTTAGAACAAAAGTCGTTGTGTCAATTTTTTTGTATCAACTGATGCAGTTTTCTGTGAATATCAACTATCTATGTCATCAAAGTAACACTAAAGCCGAATTACAGGACTAAAGTTTTAACATTCCTACAAGGCCCTTAAAGGCTGCCACCCAAATTTGTTTCAAATTGTGACATCACGGTTGCCAATCAGTGATAAGTTTACTATGGGAGAACAAGAAAATTGCTATTTTAACTGGGAACTAATAACTTCAATTTGAATGTTGTACAAGTTTTTTTTTTTAAACTACAGAGTGAACGGCGAATTTTTTTGTAGATTTAACTACACTATGTCACAAAAACTAACACTAAGAATCAACGCTATTGCACAGTAATACCAGCGTAAATAATAAATTGAAAAAGGTCATGAGCTTATCCTGACCTAGAGGTCGTGTAAAATTATTCACCAATAGACAGCATGTCTCAAACTCTATAATTTTCACAATTAATTAATTGCAATTCTCATTTACATTTGTGCAACGAAAATGACAACACTTCAACGCTCATTAGCAGTGAAATTCTGACGCCGTAACTTAATCACATTTAAATTATTATTACTATTTGTCTATTATCATGTGCTGAAAACATGGAAATCCAAGAAATTGGCAGACGCTTTTTATTATATTCAAAGTCAATTAGTTAATCAAATTAAATATACTTTGATGCCGACCTGTGCCAAGTTATAGGCACACCTCATTTTAAAAATCAAAGTGTCCTCAATAAAGGCTGTTAGTTTCTATTTTTGCCTGTTGTCAACGTTTCTAGGTAAAGGATGTCAACGAATAAGTGCCTTTGATCAAGATTGCCAACAATAATGAGACATTTTTCTATCATGTTTTACGTACAATTTTGAGATGCTATGTGATATGTAGCACTCCAAACGAGGCTTTGAAAAAGAAAAATATCACCCAACTTTAGGTACTTTAACTGAAATGGTATTTTTTTATATTTTTAAAATTTAAAAATCGCTTTCATGATTTATTAAAGTTGTTTTTTGCAGTTAAGCTATTGATACCGCCCTTCTAAGGAAGTTAAATCACTATATTATATTGTAATCAGTAAATCTTGTAATTTTCGACCATAACTTAATGACAAAAGTGTTTTACGATTACCACTTACAACGTTTCAAACTGATACGAGTGACATGTGACAACAGATTTCAGAGTTTGTAATTTTTATAGGTAGGTACCCGGTGCATACATTTTTTATTTTGCTTAATTTTTTGGACATTTAGTCTTAAATACTTCTTCAGAAGACTTTAAATTTAGACTACTTTGTTATCATTTTCATGATAACGCAGAATTTAAATAAAAATCCTACTTTAGATAGTAATTTATTGATGTCGACGGGCACTGAACTCTGACGCCGTCAACGCGTGATATGTGTGTTAAAGGGCTCTCTTTTTTTTATTAAGCCAAAAGATATTTAATTGGTATTGGCTTATATATTTTTTTTAGTATCTTTTTTTTGTTTTAATTAGTTCAGTCTTTGTGAACTTTAAACCAGAAGCTATATGTTCCTAAAATAAAATTCCGGATCATTTATCAATTTGGCCACTAATCCATGCCATTTATCAATTTGGTAACTATTCAAAGGCAAAGGGCACCTATTGGGTCTGATATTATAATCGCACATACGCATTGCGATTTCAGCGTTTTTTTATTACTAGCTACATGGGTTTAGATTCAGTTGGAAATAACCAAGAGATAAGTAACCAATCAAATTGATTTAATTTCTCCGATTGTACTTATTCACGTGTTTGGGTGTTTATCGATAAAGTTGCTGAATTTTTTTTTTCACGACGTTGACGATTTGTTTCTTATCTCGTTAAGTTTTTGTCAATTGACCAACTATCAAACAAATTATTGTTTATTTAACAATAATTACGCATCAATGTCTCAGAAAAAGTTATAGGTACCGGAAATTGGGACACAAATTCCTGCTTATGTTCTCATTATGATGTGACGCATCGTGATCGGTAAAATTTAATGATAAATCATGTACTATATTGTACGTGCAGATTGTTAATTACGGGATTATTAAGATACTTCTCAAAACTGCTTGTTCAAGAAATGACTCACCGTTATTGCAATTCATATGACTGCTTAGTCACAATTATATTCTACACCAGGCTCAAAGAGCCATGCAAAGCAGTTAAAATTATCACTTGTTTGCTGGTATTTGCGGTAGGTATTGTTGCCCGTAGCTGAACTTCCATCTTCCTTTCGTTTCTTGTACCGCATAGGACAGAAAGTAGCGTCGTGGTTGATGTAGTTGCACACGTAGCAGGGAACAGTAGATTTAGGTTGGTTTGTTTTTGTTCAAACGGCCGTCATAATTTTCACCACGGTGACCAATTTCTTCGCATAATTTGCAATTCTCTCGAAACTACTGTATCGATGTACGTAGTTTTATTGATGAAACTCCTGGGATCACTCTCTTTATAGGTGGCTTCCACATTCCTTAGTTTTAGGTGTGAAACCGCGGAGAAAATTCTCTTGATCGATTCTGGTATGTTCGGATCCGATGGAATCATCTTTGACAGAGAATGGGCGAAAATACTACTCGTAGCTACAGCTTTCTACTGCGTCCAATCCAACCGAATAGGGCAACATTTAAGCGAACGTAGACTTGATTTGATGGCCAATTTGGGTTCGGCACTTCTGATATTGGCGTCTCCTCTGTTATTATAATAAGAATAGGGTTTAGGGTCCAATGAATGAGACAATTAGCAACTTCGTATTTGAGCACTGGTTTATTCTTCACCAATTCGCGATATTAAAACATCAATCTTAAAATAACAAAGCGTATGAGACAACGTCTGCAACTGACCATTTCGATGACAAGAATGCCCCCACCGACCATCAGTCAGGTTACTTATAGGACTTAGAGGGTCCGGGCGGGTGCAGGTGGCGTGACGTCATAGTGGCGTGATCGCCTGATCGGTCAGGTCAGGTGCAGCTGTTGTTTTTGTACATTGATTACTATTGGATATTTTTCACATTTTAGATTCTACATGATGACGCCGCCGTCATATATTTGTAGACTAACGGCTTATTATTGCTTGATATTGAAAGAGGGTGATTGAGTATTCTTGATTGTGTTTTATGTTCTTTGGAATTATCGAGCGATAATGTGCTGATTTTTGTCATTAAAACAGGAGATATTATGATGATGGTTGTAACAAAGAATTACAATTGTTGAAATCCCACCTATGGCGTTAGTAAACTTGGGTATTTTTTCTCTGGTATATGACATCTAATATTGTGTCTAATATACAGACGTACACAGCAGTGTTACTATTAAAAATACAACTCAAAAAAGCTATTTGAGTTGTTCCAATTATTCCACAAACTAAAAAAAAAACATTTTTTTTTCCATTTATTTTTTATAATAGTAGACATAACTGTTTACATATAATTCCAGCATGCAAAGCTACATGGGCTTAACTGCCGCTGGGTTCGCTTAAAAAAATAAAACTGGTTTCTTACATTCTTTATATCCCTTCGAGTCGATATGGAACGGAACTGGTTATAGTATGTAGCAAAATTTAAAAGCCACAGTCTCTCGTGTTGGCATAGACTATCCGTCTCTCTTTTCTTAACATAGTCAGAAAAAGACGGGAAGTATCTCGCATCTACATACTGTCACACTATCATGTTGCTGCCCCAATACGAGTATGACAAGGTCCTACGTTGCGCTATTGTTCTATGTAACATAGAACTTTATAATATTGGGGTAGCGATGTGCTAAGCCTTTACCTCCAGCCTCTCACGTTACTAATCGTAGCGAGCTACGAAACTGCTACGCCGTAACACTATACCCGTTGATTGGCTGCGTAGCGCGTGCTACGTTACCAGATCTAACCGCTTATCCTAATGAAAACGGGTTATGTTCAGAACCGAAAATAAACGTCGATGCAATTTTATTATCAATTCAATTGAAGTACATAGGAATCATCATCATCATCATCATCATCAGCCTTTGATGTACGTTTCGAAATATATACATATTATTAGACGTGACTGTACCCACGCAGAGTGAGTGAGCTGACGCAACTCTCGACTGTACTGTGGCGCCGTCATGTCGTGTGATGGCGGGCCACGGAAAATGATACAGTGATTGAAACTATGGGTATAAAACTTTGACAATAATCATTCATTTATCAACCTGCCTCTGTCCACTGCTGGACGTAGGCATGGTATGGACTATGCATATGGACTAGCGTTGAAAATTCCCGGATTAAATCCCGTTTCTTTCCAAACAGCTCTCAGCCTGATTTTTTCGAAAAAAAAAACTATGAAATTTCCCACTTTAATTTTCAACTCTAATCCAATGTAAATTAGGTCTAATTTTCACTTATACCAGGAGAACGCGATGCCACTGAGGAAAAGTCATTGTATTGTTTCTGCAAAAACCCGAAAAAAACGAAAAAAAAACCAAGTTTTCATACATTCCCGAAAAAAACATTTGTTTTGTTTTGACATTTGCAGCACTAATATGGACGCATTAGGAGGTAATGCCCGAAATCGGCACGCTGGGCAAGCGGGTTGTGTCCAACACGATTACGCTGCTGTCCACCACCAATCTTCAATAAAATGTTCAGTGACACTTCAATCCCTTAGTCGATTCTTACGACACACAGTGGGAAGAGGTGCGGTGGTGACCAATGTATTCTGCCGTCACCACAATAATAGCTTCATTTATAACGGGCACAGATGTCATAAATATACTATAGATCAAGCAAACGTATCTACTTAGCGTGTCAAATGTGAATTAAAGACGGATAACTCAGTGAAATCTACTGAGTTGTCCGTCTTTAATCGCAGCTTGCAGCTTTCGGGCGTCAAATTTTAAGTTGAAGTGAACAAAAACTGACCGAGTGGACAACTTTTGTTTTTCCGACTGACAATGACCCAGAAGAATAATAACATCATTGCTGTCTGTCCATTTTTCGGAATTTTCATTATTGCATTCAAATACTTATCGTTCAATTTAGTAGGCCATGTTTTTTTTAAAGTAAATAGTTGTCCCCATCACTTTTTTTTGGATTTGGATTTATTATATATTATGATTTCTACTCAGAATCGCTAGCTCTTTCGATCCAGACAGGATATTATTTTTGTCCCAAGGGTTTTTTACATTCGGTTACCATTTCTTCACATTTTGTATGGCGGTAATGGAACGTTTGAAAAATATAGGTTAATAGGTTTAAAAGAGCTCGCAATGGTGAGTAGCAGGAGCATTCCATGAAAACATCTATTTTTTGTCGCTTACGTGTCGCTATGGTAGCTACCCTAATAAAATATGCTAGCTGCAGGTAGGAAACACTGTCAATCTTAATGCCTTGATATGTTATTATTATACTGTAACTCGGCTTACTAATTTTATTTTTCAAAAGTATTGAAAAGACAGTGTCGCTTACGACACGTTTTCATGAAATGTGTTGAAGTGAACAAAAACATTAATAATGCCTCCTTAAGTAATATTAATTCCAACAAAACAAAAAAATATGAATACTCAAGGGCCTGAGATATATTTAAAATCAACAAGTAATACTCGCAATCAGGCAAGTAACAACTTCAGTACAAAATCTGAGAAGCTCGGCCGCCATACAAATGAATGAAATTGTTTCTTCTATCCAAATCTAATTCTGTGATAACGGGTAGTGCTCCGAGGAATTATTGGGATTAACTCCTGTAGAGTCCTTACGCTATCGTCCTACGCAACAGCATTTCCATCTTCACCATTTAGATGTTTGGCAGCCCTCAACTATGCGTTTTTCTAGAAATTTCCTACCTCGCACAGCTAAACTCTGGAATAATTTGTCGCCTGCGATGTTTCCGGACCGAAATTGCAAACAAATAAAAACATTGAGACTCAAGGGGTGAATGCCGGTTTTTTTTTGTAGAGGTGTCCCACTGCTGGGCAAAGGCCTCTCCCTCAGATTTCCACAGCTCCCGGTTCGGTGCCAAGTCTGGCCAATTGTTGGCGAAGGCATCCAGGTCGTCCCGCATTCTCCTGGGCCTGCCTCGTCCCCGCCTAGTTTGCGGCATCCACTTGGTGGCTGTAATAGCCCACCTTTCTGGATGCATGCGGTAAACGTGACCGGCCCAATCCCACTTTAGCCTGGCAGTTATTTCACCCTGTAGATGTATGACGATACTTTTTGAAAAATAAGTAGAATAAATAATAACTATAAACGTCTACTACTAATGGTTACCCAAGCTTTTCGGCGACACGCAAAAAGCAACGATATATTTTTCCGCTCATTTCATAGCCCCTAAGTGAGTCACATTATAGTGTCGCTATAAATTATGAATAAACATTATTGTTACGAGCGTCATCATCTCCGGGGATCTTACTCGTCCTCAAGTAGGCATTCTATTTCAGCTCAAATACAGCTTTCTAACATCTTATACAGCTTTTTAGGGTTTCGTAGTAAACTACCCTTGTAGTTTTGCCATGTTCGCCTGTCTGTCTTGTCTGCCCACAGCAGAGCTCAGACCACTACTACTAGAAATTTACAACTTGGTACTTGGTACAGATTATTAATCACGCCTACAAAATACCTATTAATTAGAATAAAATAAAGAAAAAAAAATTTTCATGTACGGTAGGATTCAAAATTGCATAAACATGTTATGAATGAATTCATTCATGAATTGTCCATGTGATTCTGAATGCCACTGTACCTCCCTCAAGTAATTCTAAAGTGATGATGTTTTTATGTTAGGTACTGTAATCTTGTCGTTGAATAAGTATTTTTAAAAGAATGTAGGTCTCAAAAGATTTTTTTTTCTGTGGTCAATATTTTCGGATATAACCGCACCAGAATATAAAATCTTTTTTTTAATAAAACGTCATTTATTCGTTTTTAAATAAACTACAAATACAAAATTTATATAAAAACTTGTACATGAGGGGACAATTTTCCCTTTATATTTTCAGTTACGGGTCCAAAAAATATGAAAAAAAAAAACATTATGAGCTTATGGGATGCTTTAAAATAAAACTATGTCGAACATCGGTCAAGCGGTTTTTTAATAAAGTTATTTATTTATTTATTCCGTAGCTCTACGGAACCCTACACTGAGCATGGCACGACATGCTCTTGGCCGGTTTTAACATTTTATACAGCTCGCTGGGTTTTATGGACTCCGAGTGCACTTTGGGGGGTAATTGAAATACTGTAATCGAATATTTTATGACGTAAGTTTGGAGATTTAGAGTAATCATGTAAATGGCTTCGTTTTTTCGACGCATTACCATAGTGATTTATTGCTTTGCATTAAAACTTAGCTGCATTAGAAAAAAAAAAAAATGGAAACATAAATGGTTACTTAAGATTGAATTTATCACTGAAATGAGGTTTGAAAAAAATATTACTATGTATGACGAAATCGATAAACGTAACACATTTTTTTGGATAGACGTAGTGTTGGAATTTGTGAGACGTAATATAAATTACATTTATAAGAAATGTAATCTCCAAGTACCAAACAGACCGAGAAAAAAGTTGGTGCATTGAAAATTTATTTCTGCACACGTGCAGAAAAGTACAGGTTGTGTGCATAAGTTTGCTCTTGAAAGGAACACTTTCGGAGCATACGCTTTGTAAAGAATACTTGTATTTTTATATTATCAAAGATAAAACAAGTATCCAAGATTAATTATGATGAATTATATTTTATCTTATTTTCATTTTCCTAAAAATTGTCAAAAACCAAGTCGTTTAGTAATCAAAAATGATCGAAAGTTCTCTAAATCAGCGATACGAAACCCGAAAATAAAAATTGCCGATTCTAACGGTGTATATAACTCAATATCTTCATAAGTGTCGCTTATCCAATTTCTCCTTTCCAGCGTCGACATGCATTGTAAAGAATACTTGTATTTTTATATTATCAAAGATAAAACAAGTATTTTTTACAAAGTCCTATCGGAAGACTATAATATCAACAGAGAAAATTAAACGTTGTAATTCCCCAGTGAGGTTTCAACACGTGTGTTAAACATTATTTATGCAACCGCGGGCCGCGGGAGGGGAATAGGGGAAATTAAATCGTAAATATTAAAAAATAATTAAATCCTGAGCCAGGAACGTTTATTGTTTCAAACGGTTGGAAATGTGTTTAGATTGAATATAATTGCATGCCTTTTATAGATTACATATTGTCTGCGCTATTGAATTATTCAACATTTATGGGATAAAAAGTAGATAAAATCTTAAATGTATGTGGAGTCTTAAAAATGTAGAAGGAGCATTGTCAGATTTAGGTTATCGTCTTCATGTACCTACTAATTTTGGAATAAAACAATGAACGGTACAACTATGTAGGTTCCCCGGTCAATATCCCTATGTAGGTAATAAAATCGTAAGGTAGATTTATACAAGATGTTAACTTTTGACCACCGAGTGGACAACTTTTGTTTTTCCGACTGACAATGACCCAGAAGAATAATAACATCATTGCTGTCTGTCCATTTTTCGGAATTTTCATTATTGCATTCAAATACTTATCGTTCAATTTAGTAGGCCATGTTTTTTTTAAAGTAAATAGTTGTCCCCATCACTTTTTTTTGGATTTGGATTTATTATATATTATGATTTCTACTCAGAATCGCTAGCTCTTTCGATCCAGACAGGATATTATTTTTGTCCCAAGGGTTTTTTCCATTCGGTTACCATTTCTTCACATTTTGTATGGCGGTAATGGAACGTTTGAAAAATATAGGTTAATAGGTTTAAAAGAGCTCGCAATGGTGAGTAGCAGGAGCATTCCATGAAAACATCTATTTTTTGTCGCTTACGTGTCGCTATGGTAGCTACCCTAATAAAATATGCTAGCTGCAGGTAGGAAACACTGTCAATCTTAATGCCTTGATATGTTATTATTATACTGTAACTCGGCTTACTAATTTTATTTTTCAAAAGTATTGAAAAGACAGTGTCGCTTACGACACGTTTTCATGAAATGCTCCAGTAATCGTATAAAAATATATATGTTACAAATAAAGCGGGGGAGACAACTTTGAAAAAACCCTAATACTCTTTTTTTTAGTATTCCAAAACAACAATTTTAGATCCAAATAAAACTATAAAAGTCGCATGACATGATTTTTATGGCCATGGTGGTCATAAATATCTAAGCAGCTCTATTGTCATGGCGTTAGAGTGTGTTCAGATAGTTTTAAGCACAGTGTCAGCTCCGATATTCATATGTAATGGTACCTGTAAATGTAAAGAACTTAAGAACTTTGGTATATGACATATAATATTTATAATCTACATATATAGTATTATGTAGTGTGACTACTGGGGAAAAATAAAAAGTACAAATCAAAATATTTAGTTAATAAATAATTTGATTTGTGTTTTCACAATACGTTCAATAGATGGCAGCACCAGCTCTCTCTAGTTATTCTAGAAAACTGTGAAGTATTCTAATAGGAGGTGCAGGCATGTAGTGCTTGCTCTTAGAGAATGGTCAAAGGCGCCTAGCCTTGTAAGGGATTGCATATACAGATATATATATACAGATATATTGATTTTCAGTGCAATGCGATGCGCGCTTGGAAGCAGTCGTGTCTCATTGCAACGTATCGAATAACATAATTATTCGCGATTGGCGCGACTTAGGTCGCTGCCCTGTGTACTTCGCAATGGGTTCGCAACAACTCATAGCGAATGAGTTATTGGCGTTTATTCAAAACGCCCTCGAAAACATGGACGAAGTCAGCATCAGACAGATCTGCAAATCGAGTTTTAGTGAAGACGATATTTGCAGTGGCAAGGCGCTACTTTACCAGACGCTCGGTAAAATGGACCAGATGCCATCTCGGAGGAGGGATGGGGGTGTGAAGAGTCTTCAGGACATAATAAAGCTGTTCCGGGAGACCAATCCAGATGACGTGCCTGCTTTCGTTGCAAAGCGGCTGGACCGTTTACCGCCAGTGTCCTTCGATCACGTCGATGTTACTAGGCTGCTGAAGGACATAACATTCCTGAAGGCGAGTCTAGTTGAAATGCAGTCCAAGTTGGAGATGGCCAATAATAACATCTCTGAATTACGTGCCGAAATAGTGACACTTCGTGGCAAAGATTTGGTATGTAGGTCAGGCGCGGTCACCGACTTGGGCTCGAGTAACGATGCGCGTGCAAATACGTGCGATGCTGTGTCAGCGGCATGCGTCACGAATATGACGCCAGTAGCCTGCCCAGCGCGTGCGCTCCGCACTCCGCGTCCTGTTATCCCGGTTTCTGCTCCAGTGGCTGAATCATCGGCTCCTCGTCGCAACTACGCCGCTGCTGCTGCAAAACGGAACAAAGCACCTTCTGAGGTGCCGGAAAGTGCTCCTCGCATCGAGGACCTTTCTCGCGCCGGAGTGGATGAAGTGGGATTCACGCCGGTGACGAAGAAGAAGAAGGCGCGCAAGGTGCCTCGTAAGAGCCAGTGTGGCACTGCGGACTTGGATAATACATCTGGTCTGCGTGTTGCCCTTCCGAACAAGGCGCTTTATGTGTCGCGCCTGCATTATTCCGCTACGGCCAATGATGTGGTGGAATATATTCGCAAGAAGACCCGCTTCGACTTAAGGGTGTTCCAGCTGCGGTCGCGCCACTACGTGCACTTCAGCTCGTTTGTGGTGCGCGTGCCGCGGTCGCTGCAGGACACCATCGCAAGCGCCGACTTCTGGCCGAAGGGGGTAGTGTTTCGGCGGTTCCGTGGGAGTTTGCCAAATCCTACGCCGGATCAGGCGACGAAACAGAGACTTCCTGTTATGTCGCCAAAATAACTTAGATTAATAATTTATGTTAATATGTATGTTAGTTTGTAAGGTATGTATCTATGGGCCTTCGATGCCTGAAAATAAATGGATTATTATTATTATTATTATATACGCGAGAACATTGACCGGTGGTTGCTAAGACCGAGTGGCCGAGGGGTACAGGCATCAGCCGCTAAAGCTGAGCACGTGGGCTCGATCCCCACTTCGGACGTTAGGTGATCTTGGTCGTTTTTCTTTAGTAAATGACATCTAATATTTATAATTTATATAGTATAAAGTAGTGTGACTACTGGGGAAAAATAAAAAGTACAAATCAAAATATTTAGTTAAAAAATAATTTGATTTGTGTTTTCACAATACGTTGAAAAGAACTCAGTTATTTGCACACTTTTAATACATACTGTTAGGTAAATGGTAACATATTTCACGGGTTTAAGATTCCGCAGTAGATAAACGTAACAAAATGTAAGATTTACTGGAAAGCTCCGGTGAAGAGAAATAATCTAACATTTATTTAAAACCCAGCTGAACGGCTTTTTGCTACAAACCCATAAAACTAGGTTTTCAAAGTAACTTCGCCAGTATAATACCGAAGATTTCACTACGTAGATTCTGTATTATTCTAATTGTCACTTATTCTGATCTGTCAAAAAATACTTCTTTAAAATAAGCCCTGAACCAAGACTATACAGATATCCTTTGAGAGTTGTCTTATATTATATTATTATAATACAAGGTTATTAAATGCGAGAATCATCCGATAAAATAGATTTATTTAAATCTTTATTGTTCAAAAGAAAGCATAAACATGATAAAACCGGACTTATTTATTTATTTGTATTTGTTTCTTCATGTCTGTTTGTCACCACCCCAATTCCTCCTGCGGGTGTCGTAAGAGTCGACTAAGGGATTGAAGTATCGCTAACCATTATTTGATAAAAGATTGATGATGGGCAGCAGCGTCATCATTGTGGACACTGCGATCGCCAATCCGCTTGCCCAGCGTGGCGATTATGGGCAGTTACCTCCTAATGCGTTTGTACGCATAATTAATAGGAGAGGCCTACGTCCAGCAGTGGACTATCAAAGGCTGCTGCTGATGATGATGATGTCTGTCTGCCCAGTCGGTCAGAAGTCAGGTTTTTTTTGTGACACATGTTCACATGTAAGTATTTAATTTTAACGTAAAAATCATAATTCGATTTTTTTTTTATTTATTTAATTTAAACAAAAGAAACAAAGTATTAATCTTACTAATCTACCAAACTCGTAACAAGTACAAGTAGTACAAAATCGTTATCAAATCTAGGAAAAAGACTTAACGTGTATCTTATTTGATTTATTGCATCTAGTGAATGTGATCACCTCAATACGTATAAATCTCCGTTTAGCACCGGCAGTGTAAGGTGTATAAATTCTCGTCTCGCCAGTGTAGTGAAGCGTCACTCCCATGGGACCGCGACTTTGTTGACGGTTACAATTGATTCCTTTTTTAAATTCTTGTTCGAAAGTTATCAGTGTGAAAAAAACACCCACCATCTCTTTGCTTTTTTTTTATGTGAGTAGAGTATGTCGTTTGTATTTGTAACTGCTGGCCTTGTGGTAACGGCAGTAAGAATACATTTATCACCATCTAAAGGCGCATTCAGACCAAACAAGCATTCACTATTCTATCCACCACTCTACGATATCAACGAATCATGTTTTGTGTAACGATCGAGTTTCGTGGAGTGGGGGATAGAATAATGCTCGTTTGGTCTGAATGCAACTTAACTCTTCCCGCGGGTATTCGACTAAGGAATTGAAGTGTCACTGACCATTATTTGATAGATTCGTCACAGGGTATAAATTACTGCGATCGCCAATCGGCTTGCCCAGCGTCACGATTATGGGCATTTACCTCCAAATGCGTCTATACGTATATTTAATAGGGGAGGCCTACTCGTAAGTCCTTTACTGATATAAGATGATGATGTATGTGCATGTGTATGTTTGTAACTACGTTAAGTCTTGGTGTACGTATGATCTTTCGATCATGAATATAAATAAAAAAATCATTACAATATTAAATTTAGCTTAAGGACAAGAAAGTTAGCAATGAGTGTTTGTTAGAAGCAAAGTAGATTAAGTTAAATTAAGATACTCAATCTTCGATTTGAACTATTTGATACACATATCTTATATAGTTCGTGAAATATAAATTGATAACATTCTACCTACATTATAGTAAAAATAAACGTTCAATTTATATTTCTCGAACTATACAATAATAATACATAGTCTAAATAATAATACTATGAAGCCCTAAGGTTTAGGATCAAGATTACTGAGTAGTGGGTTAATGTTTTTTTCAAAACAGCCTTAATCCCTATAAAAACTAGCGAAACATAATTATATGCCTCTTTGAAAATACACTATATCGTCGGTTGGCAACCAAAATTCACTAAGTAACAAATACTTGAAATAGAGATCGTATCTAAGTTCTGATTCAATACTGACATAAGAGGTTGCTAAGAGTAGTGACAGTTTTTATAGTGAGTTTTGGTTGTCAGCCGACGATATTGCATAGCTGAGATGCCAGATTGTCTTATTGCACATCGGAATGTTGCACTATCGCTTCGAGTTTGATTGTATAGTTGGCGTCAAAAATATTTACGCATAATTGAAAAAGATATGAATGATTATTATCCAACAGCGATTATTTTCTTGCAATACAGACTAGAGTTTTGAATCTTTTTAACTAATTTTTATGCTTTGTTGCCAAAAGGTACTCTAATTGAATGTTTTTTAATGTATTTAAAAATATTTCATATATTACATAATATAGTTAGCTATTGAATGAGGTTTCGATAACTTCTACAAACAGAAATTTAATTTAATAACATATGAAACAATTTCATTTTAATTGAAGAATATTATTCAATTAAAGTATCTATGAAAACGGATTATATCGCTCATATAAATTATATCTCGACGTTTTGAACTCTTCGCAGGTAGGAGAGTCACCCGACTCGAAACGTCGGGACGTAATAATTATATGCGATACAATATTTTCAATTTATTTATTTATTTTGTTTATTTCATTTATTTTATTTATTTAGGGCATCAATAGCAGTACATAAGAAATTTCTTAACGGAACTAGAACATAAGAAAAGGAAAATCATTTGCCTACTTATACCGTACCAAAAATACCAAAATTGTGTGCTTAGACTCTACACATTTCTAGGTACAGTGGAGTTCCAAATTGCATGGACAGTTTATGAATGAATTCATTCATAAATTGTCCATGCAATTCTGAATGCCACTGTACGTCGTATATAACTATTATATACCTAATACATTTACAGACAAAGCCTAGATATAAACCCAGTGGCAGTAATCTATGATTTAGAGCGATCCCGAAACGCTAAATCAGGAACAGCCGTGGGTCATAACTTTAAGTACCAATAAACATGTGCCCCTAGCTATTAACCGCCATCAGATATATCGGAGCGGGCAGGGTACTCATAAATATGTAAACAGACCTTTATTACCGAGCAATAAGAGTGCATTAGATTATTTTGATTACCGTGGCCGCTCCCATATATTTGATGGCACTTGATCGTACTTGAACCAAATCTCAATATGTCGTAGCAAATACCGAGTGCCTCAAGATCGTCGATTTCTTAGGTGTTCATAATTTAGTCCCATAGTAAAAGTTGTATTCTTGCATCACAAATTTACTACCCTGTAGATAAATTACCGAGATCTTGGAATTGCATAAGTAGTGATGTAGTGTGTTTACAATGTACTGTGTGGAAATATTTAATTTTGTGTGTTTCTCGACTCTTGTACTGTCATCATTTGACTAATAGTAACCCTTATTGCAAAGACATAAAGTTCACGTAAAGTTTATTACTTATAAATGCAATTCTAAGCACTCTTCTTCTTCTTCGATCTTAAGGATACGTCATGTCTCGTCACTTATTACCAGAGATCAGACAATGGCGTCATTGTTGGCAATAATATGGACATGACTCCAAAGCTGATTGAATAATTAATAATTAAATCATTTTCAGAAAATTACCTATTTGACACCGGTAACAATGAAAACCTTCACCTTAAATGTTTGAAAACAAATTTCAAGAAATTACTCGATTGATTATTTATTTAATGAACTTTAGAGTCATATCCACATTATTGCGAATAACGACGCACATTTGTCCGAGCTCTGCTTATTACTCAGGTATGCATAGATTCAGTTATGCGCTAGACCGGTAGGTACTTAATATAATAGTCATGATACAGCGTAATTTTGAGTCTATATTTACTAAATTCAAAAATAGATTAATTAGCCACGCATCGTCCATTCACCGATAATATCTAATAGTGCACAGAATAACCCATATTACTCATAAAACAGAAGCCGCAATCTCACGCTCTAACTGCCAATAAACTCTAATCATCACTAAAAACGTACCAATACTGAACCTTATCCCAAAGCGATA
The DNA here is from genome assembly GCA_025490895.1 of Thaumatotibia leucotreta. Lineage (NCBI taxonomy): Eukaryota > Metazoa > Arthropoda > Insecta > Lepidoptera > Tortricidae > Thaumatotibia > Thaumatotibia leucotreta. Next base: position 60,650 of record JALPQI010030859.1, read on the forward strand.
AGGTTTACAAATATATTATAGACTATATGGTAACAGTAAGGTTCATGGCATAGTAGTTCGGACGCTAAACAACAGATGGCGTGCATCTATTAATGACATTAACTGTGTTATGATCGGTCGGCAGCGGCACTGTGTTTATTACGAGAGTGAGTCGAGATAATAGAGGAACCAATAAATGACTGATATCGACATAGCTAAGTCAAGTGAGTTTTAGTTTTGGCCAAAATTGAAGAGTCCATGGAAAGAACATGTCTAGTCAATCCAAATTACAGAAGGAAAACTACTTTTAACAGAATAAGGTGTGAATTTGCCCTGATTTTTTTAAGCACTGGACATGTTTTTTCCGTAGACCCTTCAATTGTAGATAGGTATTTAGGTCCATTTATTTATTGAAATTTTTCCATACAAATTACCATGACATTTCAGACAGAATTGTATGCTCTATACAATGGCGAGGAGGCTAGAATGCACGATTTTTTTTAATTTGCCAATTGCAGGGTTAAAACCATACATACATCACCATCATTATCATCAGCCTATTTTTGTTCACTGCTGGATATAGGCTCTACCTATGAGTGTGCGCAATAGAATAGAAGGTAATGCCTATACTAATTAAAAGAATCGCAGTAGTGTATTCACTAAGATGCCGCCGCTGCCCATCATCAATCTTTAATAAAAGGATGGTCAATTACACTAAAATCGTCGACTTTTATGACACTCACGGGAAAAGTTGGAGTGGGAGACAATTGTATTCTTACTGCCACCAAACCATAGAAAATTCTGCAATTAATTTACTCGGTCGTAAATCGTGTTGTTTTGTCATGGGTCGACTCGTTGTAGCATTTGGAATGCTAGATTGCCCAACCTCATATCCCATATAAGTACCTACTTATACATTAATATTCAATAAGATAATATACTGCTTAAGTAGGACACAATTCCGTATATTATGTTGCATTGTGTGTGTACAGGCAACTAATTGGAACCCTAGGACACCCAGGAACTAAAGTACTACGAAATCAACGAACTTCGACGAATCACGTTTTGCGTAATGAACGAGTTTCGTAGAGTGGGGGATAGAATGAGCGAATGCTCGTTTGGTCTAAATGTACCTTTAGAATGAACATTTGACAGTTTAGAAATGAGCCTTATATACAGGGTGTTCCACGTGCCACTGAAAACCTTGAACAGGGTGATTTGGTAGCTTAAACAGATAAACTTTTACTATGGAGCTAACCCAGAAATGTCAAAAAAAAATTGCCTTTTTCATATAAAATGTCGTGATCAATCGGTAAAAATGTATGAAAAAGACAATTTTTTTTTTAGATTTCGTGATTGGCCCCATATTAAAAGTTGTTCAGTATAGCCTACTAAATCACCCCGTTCAAGGTTTTCAGTGGCTCGTGGAACACCCTGTATACCTATGATTTTTATTATTATGATTTTAAAGTGCATGTTTCTAGATTTAATTGAATGAATAGTTGAACTTTAAAACCCTTTGAATGAGTAACTTTGAATTGAATAAAAGCCATGAAAAAAGTCATATTGCGAGATATCAATCAAACATCAAGAATAGCACAAACCACTAGAGGCTTAACCATAAATAAAACAATAATACCTGCGATAATATAATTGATATATTATACTTAAGCAGCTAATTGCTTAATATCTACTTTATCTGTTGCTACTGTATTCTCAAAATACTACATTTCTTGTACCTACTCATAAAAATGTAGAACTTTGTATACAGGACGTAAATTGAATGCGGGCTAATCTCTTTATGGGGTATATACGTAGCATAGGACAAAATAATTACATTTAGATAACTTTTACTTTTGCAATGCAATTGAAATTTTACTCATTGAAATATTCCAGTTCTCGATTTTTTTTTAATTGTCAAAGACGTTCTCTCAAGAGTCTCAATTGCTCAATAAAATTGTTTCTGAGGGCATTTCGGAGCTTGCGTTAGATGTTTATGTTTAAATAAATATGGTCGCAGCAAATGACATACTGTATAATATACAATACAATACAATACAAATGCTCTTTATTGCACACCTCAATAAAAGAAAACAATTACAGAAAAAGGAGCGACTTAACTAGAGGTAGACAACAAGCGGCCTTATCGCTAAGAAGCGATCTCTTCGAAAATAATTGCATTTTATTATTATTTGGTTATTATAGTATATATTGATTATTTAGTTTCAAATCTAAAATTGTGTAGCAAATACCTATTAAGTCCGGCCTTGATAGTTCGAATTTAGATAATGTTGTGTAATTGATACATCAATATCGTATTTCAATATCATTTTAGTATTTGACGACCGTTAATAATGACTTTGTATCGGATGTTGTCGTTAATTTAAATGGCATGATATTACGTAAATAGTTTGAATTAATTTCCATTCGCTTGTGAACAGGATATATATTTGGGCCGTCGATTTAATTCAGTGTCAATAGTATTATGATTCAATTATTTGTAATTAAAATTGCACGAAGCCATTAGCATTGCTAAGTGGTGACGACAGTAAGAATTTATTTGTCACCACTCCAAATCTTCATGTGGGCGTCGTAAGAGTCGACTAAGGGATTGAAGTGTCACCATTCCTTTATTGAAGATTGATGAAGGGCAGAACCATCATAGTGAACACACTACGGGTACTACGATCGCCAACCCATTTGCTCAGCGTGGCGATTACCTCCTAATGGTCCAAACGCATAGGTGATAGAAGAGGCCTGTGTTCAGCAGTGGACTACAATGCTGATGGTGACCTCGAAGTTGCGTTTACTGAGGGTGACAATAGGAATTGGAGATCTATCTTTCTTTACTGAATAAAATACTATTGTATATAATAATTGCTTACGCAATTTAGAATTTAGAGGAAAGGTTGCCGATAGCTGGAGGCGCTAGGAAATATTAATAAAGTGTTCAAAATAAATAATTTAGAGCTCGCAGGAGACTTACCTTTGAACTATGAAATGCAGCAGTTCTTGAAATATAATTATATTCGTGGTTATATCTCCAGGCGGGGGTGATAATTACGGCGGCGGTAACAATTTAATGGCGACGATTCCTCCTTTTTGCGGCTTTAGAACGAAATCTTAAACGAAATCTTCCATTTGCGGTGACAAAATTATTTAGAATGACTTTTCTGTTTTCTTGACGTATTAAAGAGAGTGAATGTAGGTGGCCAGTAAGTCACCTGCTGACTATGAAAGAAAATAGTTTAGGCCGAAAAAAATTTAGCGCACTAGCGCCACAAATAATAGTATGCATTTCCTTTATTTAACTTTCTTCTTAAGTATGCATTATAATTATGACTTCATCATTACCTATTATTATTTCTTCCAATATGAATCTGTTGTGTTTTTCAACTCAAAGTCTAATATAATATATATGAGATAATCACTAAATATTAGTTTAGTATATTACGACACAAGGGCAATGGATGTTTTAAATCACGAGTTACTAATTTTATTTTTGGTCGTACGACGTTTTTTAATACAGATGGTCCTCCGAAGTTTTGGACATGACGTCAAATGAGCCACTTCTCGCACTAGCGCTTAAAAAAGTTGCCACCGCGATTTGGGCTCTACTTTTCACTTACGATCAGGTGGAGTGGAGCCACTTTGTTAATAAAAAATCTCCAAGATCTCGAACGACTAAAAAAATTTAAAATCGCTTCACGATTCTCGGGTTATTGAGTAACATAAATTATAACCTCTTTTTTGAAGGCGGTTAGAAAGGTCCTTTGAACTGTAATTATTCTCCGATAGGTATACCACTAACAATACAGCGAGTGCAATCGATACGTTTACAAATTTCATTAGAGCACACAAATCGACCCGTATGGCGTAGACCCGCTGTTTGTTTACTCTGCAGTTTGTCGTTCGCCATATTGTCGCTTTACTTACTGAACCTCGGATCTAAAGGGTGTTCCAAGAGCCACTGAAAACCTTGAACGGGGTGATTTGATAGGTTAAACTGAATAACTTTTACTATGGAGCTAACCCATAAATCTCAAAAAAAAAATTGTCTTTTTCATATAAAATGTCGTGATCAATCGGTCAAAATGTATGACAAAGACAATTTTTTTTTTTTAGATTTCGTGATTGGCCCCATATTAAAAGTTGTTCAGTATAGCCTACTAAATCACCCCGTTCAAGGTTTTCAGTGGCTCGTGGAACACCCTGTATAGCGATCAATTCATGGAAAGTAGTTTATAATCATCCGGAGGAGTTGAAACTATTGAAAGGAAACGCCTTTAATCGCAATCTAACGAAATGGCTTCTAGAACGATGTTTTTACAGCGTAAAGTCGTATCTCGACAATTAAGTCAGATATAATTTTATCTACAGGAATATCATAATTTCCCTGTTATGTATTCAGAAGCGGTAATGTAATGATCTATATTAAGAGACCGGTGTCTGTGGCTGTATCATAATGTTAACATTAAAGTACAGGCAGAGTACAGTGCATCATAATCAGTGGTCGGATATCCCGGTGCAACACCAGGGGATACCAAGTAGAAAAGTTAATATGGATATGACCTAAATTCCCGGGTTTAGTTTGAAAAAAAAAATATACATCTGATAGGTATACTTAAAAAGGCAGCTCAAATTGCGAACATAAACGAAATCTTTGGGCGTTTTCACAAACCGTTGTTCAAAACACTTTTTTTTAATCGTGCGTAGTTTGAAATCCTCGGAAGCAGTTTCAATTAAAAAAGCTAAATGTATTTTACAGATGCCAAACATTCAACGAGATCTTTGTTTTATAAATGAAAACTTTAAAATAATTGAAATTGCTTTAACCAGACTGGAGGGACGCAACATTACAATTGTTGAAGCCTTAGAAATTTTCGATGAAGTTAGAACAATTGTAAACTGGAGTTCAAGTTTGGCTGCACAGATTAAATTAGAAGCAGTAATGGCACGAAATCCAGATTTGGATGACATTAGAGAATACGCAGACCAAATTTCAAATAATACCGCACCTGATGAAGTGTCTCTTTACAAATTTGCTCCACTGACATCCGTAGAAGTGGAAAGGACTTTTTCGGCGTACAAATGGATTTTAGATGTGAAAAGGAATCGATTGAAAATAGAGAATCTAGAGAAAATAATTATATGCTATTTTAACTTTATAGAACCTAGTAAGCCATAATTCTTTCATAAAATACATATATTTACTCTGATGTGTCTGCATAGTTGTGTCAAGTCTTCATGCTTAAAAATGTTTGATTTTATGTTACATACACGAGGATGTTTAATCCGTAACCAGGTATATTTTTTCTAACTTAGTAATTGATGACCTCAGGAAGACCATGTACCATTCAGTGGTTATAAATAATAATAATAAGGGCCGCAGGGCAGCTTGTGGCAAGCTGTTGGGGAGTAACGACCCCACGGACCCGAGTGCTCCCGAGAGTCGGTCAGGGTCCCCGCCTCCGGCGTGTCTTCGTCGGTCGGAGTGGAACCCCAAGGGGACCCGTAGGACTCTCAGCTCTGACTTGCCTTAACTGGCCGTCCAGAGAGGAGTCGTCAGAGCTATATGCTCCAGGGGTGGAAGTGTAAATTTGCGTAAGTCGCGAGTTGCTGCAGCGGCCGTCAAGCCACTGCGCAGAAAGCGGTATACACCTCTCTACACTCCTGAGCCGCTTACACCGGTGTTGCCCCTGGCTGTCTCTTGTGACGGCATTTACGGGGGCCCATCTAGTCGGCGGCGAGTCACCGCCTGCCTCGATAGCAAAGAGAAATCATTGTTATGGTAGGTGTCCGGACCTCTTTTCTATAGTTCCATCTCTGATCCATCCATCCTCCATCACCATAGCCCATTAGTCTTTTCCATTCCTTCTCAATAGTCTCTATACGCCTGCTGGGACCGGTTTACGGATACGTATTGATGTGTCCGTGAATGGGTTGCAGCAGGTGTACAACACAGCAAATTTCTCCAAAGGGCCTCTACGTGTTGGATCTGTATCCCCGCGCAAGCCTATCAAAAGACCGGGATTTATAGGCCCGTGATCAAAAAGAGAGAATAATAATAAAAAATTATTTCAGACTAAGTCCATATCAATTGTTAATACCTTAATACAATAAAATCTTACTTTATAGTGTTAGTGGATAATTTACACAAAAAAAATAATGATAATTAACAATAATAATAATAAATAAGCGACATACAACAAAATAGAATGCTTTCAGGACAGGTATCTTATTAGCTAACACTACCGCTGTACGTGCAACAGCATCCAGTGGTGTTGGAACGGGGAGTCGAGCCTCTCGGCTAGCACACGTAGCAAACTGTTGGAGCTGCCGCGCAGCCGCCGCATTAGTGAGGCAGTACGCTTGCGCATTATAGCATGGAAGCCATCAGTTCAATCAGTTATTAGATACAATTTTTCTTTAACTTAAAATTAATAAAATTTTGAGGTATCTGCGGGAGACCTCACCTAAAATGTTTAATTTAGGCTGGGTATGGATATTGTTTTAATCCTGATCACGGATTAAAATAATCGTGTATTATATGATATTTCTGGTTTTTTTTTACGTTCGCCATTTCTAGAAGTGGAAACTATTGTGCCTTAGTAAAAAGCTTCTAATTTTTAAAGCTAAACTCTTTTATTTAAGAATATTCATACCAAAAGGCTATTTGGTACTAAGGTTAATATTAAACAAAATTTATAACCTATCTTTTAAAATAATTGTCGAAATCGCATAATAATAAACGCTTGTATGTACATGCACTTATTTTGCGTTACAAAATATTACTAAACTTTACTGGATGTAATTTTGTGGAATCCCGTGGTATATCCATATTAGTATAATGTTTGAGGTCATTCACCCCTTGTTGCACCGGGATATCCGACCACTGATCATAATGTTGACATTAAAGTATCGTCGTCATGATATTAATTTTAACATTATGAAGTCAACTTCTTTTTGTTGTTTTCTTTTTCAATAAATATTTATTGTTGGATATCCTTACTCAAATTGAGTGATTTCAACTGATTTGAATTTTTATATTTAGAGGTAATTACTTAGTGGATATCAATGAAAATAAAGGTAAATTGTCATTCTAAACTAATGATATGGATGTAGATAAAGTTATGTATGTGACTGTACATAATTAGGCATTAAACACTCGTGTGATCTTATTATGAAACTCGCCTACGGCTCGTTTCATAAAACCACAATCATGTTTAATGCCTCTTATTATGCGCCAGCCACATAAATAACTATTATTACGACTATCCTATTATATAATGAAATACGAATTTATTAATTGTATATTATCGCTGCTTTATTATCAGTTATCACGTAAAATTTGTCAAATGTTTAAAAGTTTTTATTCGTCAGAAATTATAATTTTAAATAAAATACAATAAAACTTACTAACTACAGTCATCGCCCGATCCTTATCGCTTCCGGTGCAATTATATATTAATTATAGTGTTCAAAACTCATTTTTGTACGTACCTATGCACGCAAGCTAGATGGGTACATGATTCGCAATGTAATGTTATACCCTTATACTGTGTATTATGCAAATAAATATTTAGATTTTGAAATGACACCTCTTTTAGAGGGGGGACCAAACCAAAAAGATTAAAACCCGAGATATCCAGGTTCACAGACAGGGTCACCCTAAGTCTGCCAACTAAAAAACAGAGACCTTCAAAAAACCTCATACAATATCATATTAAAAGATTTACAAGGTTTTACCCTACGGAATATGTGTGGAAATTAAAGGCGTCTGGCTACAAGCCGCGCCCATACAAATCACGAGCCTAGAATTTTCGAATAAACTCTAACGACAAAAACCTCTTACGTAGCTCCGATACGAGGAAAAATGTTAAAAATAATCCAGTATTCAGTAAAGAAGATAAATAGGCGAAGACGAATGTCGCGGCAAGGAATTACGAGAAGACGACAATTATGTAGTATATGCGGGGAGTTCAGATAAATACAAGATTCTTTAAAGATTTATTAAAAAGGAATATTTTATGTATACTTTGGTTTGTACCTTTTACCCTTTTTGAATGAGATTTTTAATACCCTACCTATTTTTGGTTTGTGAAATTTACAGAAGAGGGCATTCTCCATTTAGATTTGTGAGTTATCACAGCCATGTTAACGTTACCTAAACTTAATTGTCTATATTTTTATATGTGAACAGAAAGCTCGATACACTATTAAGTATCAGAATGCTGGACTTCCTGGAAACCCTTAACTTTTGAACATGGTCGTGACACACCTGTCAAACTAAATAAAAAATACGCAAGATTGACTTTAATTTGTTAGTAAATATAAAAATAAATATTTTTGGACATCTTTACACAAGTCGACCTCGTCCCACGGTAAGCTCAATTAAGGCTTGTGATGCTGGTACCAGGCGACGATATAATATATAATCGATAGATATATATAAATACTTAAATACATAGACAGCCATGACCAAAACACAAATATTTGTGTTAAATAAATACACATATAATTAATTCCCTCGCCGGGATTCGAACCCGGAACCTCCAGCTTTGTAGGCAGGGTCACTACCAACTACGCTACGGAGGCTGGCGGGGTCATGCTAATAACATAATTCTTTTTTTTTCTTTGTACGCGTCATGTAGATTTTAAATATACTACGTAATGTTATAGAATATAATCATGCAACGATGGCTTACAAGTCGTAATGCGAGAGATGATTACGGCCGCATCTGCGAACGCGGCCTATATTACGAGGCGTATGAAAAAAGGCTCTTGGAAGAGCAAAAGTGCCTTCTTATATCATTAGGTAAGGCATTTTTGTAGGTAGTTTTAACGAATATGTTTTTTTTGTGGAACAACGCATATTGCTGTTTTATAAAATATGTTTGTGTTGTATTTTTTAAGTAGTAACACAACTGTGTAACTATATAAACTTTAACTAATGTCATATGTCATGTACTAATTAACAAATATCGAAGTTTACCAACGCCAGTGATGGGATTAGGACCTATTGTCCTGAACTTTCACGGCTGATATCAGCAAACGGAGGGGTGGACTGGAGTGGCCGAGTGGTTTAGGCATCGGCCACGAAAGCAGGGGGCAGGGCTCCGGCGTTGGTAAAATCGATATTATTTCTTTGATAAATGACATCTAAACTTATAATAAACATCAAGTAAATAATTTTAGACTCTGTAACACTTGCCACGTTCCTTAAAAAACCGCAGCTTTACTGAAAACATTTTTTTTTCTGGATAGAAATGGCACGGAGCCAGTGTAATTTCAATAAATAAGGCAATGTTACCCGGATTTTCCCAATAGTATTTTTATTACCTGTAACAAAAAATACAACTATTAGTATAAAATTTTGACAGGGAAGCGAGTAAGATATTCATTTGTATTTTAGTATGAATTGTCTTTATCCTTATTAAACAAATTACCAATTCGTTGGATTATTCTTTACGTGTAGAACTTATCTATCATCGGTGTGAGAAAACCCGAAATTTCCGATTTTCAAACCCCTTTTAAATGGATGTAGTTTATCGAAAAGGATCCAAACTCTGAAATTTGTCACTAAAATAAATAAATTTTCCTTTTGGCATGAAATTTATATTGAATTGACAAATTATATTATTTGAAATTTATATTGAAATTTATTTTGTGGACTGGATCCTTTTCCATGTCCAAATATCCATTGCTATTAACTATCTCTAGAATATGCAATTATCTTTTCAAGTGCAAAATACAAGATAATGAAAATTAAAGTGAAAAAAATCATATAAGAAATGTGGTTCTCTAAATCATCTCCGAAAATTGTTTGTACGAATATTACATCGCAACCAATTTTTCGCATAAAGTCATTTCGCCGAAAGATCATGTTCCAATTGAATCTTATGAAATCGTTTCATTTCCCAACTAAATGGTTGGCAATTCTATCTTTGGGCTTGGTTTTTAATTGGAACTTTTCATAATACATATTTTCATGTGGTTTATGGTTTAGCTGGCATTTAGTTAACTAAATAATTACCAATGTTTTTGGGTATAGTTTGGGGCGAATTTTATATAGGTATGTTTATGTTTTTTTAACAACAGCTTACACGGGGTTTTATATTAATGTTGATAAACAATTAAAAGTCGAGTTCTAAATAGTAATTTAGATGAAACTGATGAGGGAACGCAATGGCGAAGGAATAACAAAAGAGTCGGTTCTGGCACTCGCCGGCCGCTGCCGCGGCACGCTCGCTTCGCTCGCTCGGCTCGTGCGCTGTATGGTCGCAGTTTCACCTAACACTCCTCCTCGCTTCGCTCGTCGTCGTACCTAACAGGACTCCGTGAAATGTTTTTTTATCGGTATTTTTTTGTAGTTTCTTAGAGGAGTCAGAAATCTGCATATATTTTTTGACTATGGTTATTTTTAACTTCATATTTGTCTAAGACAAGTACATGAGCAATCATAATTTTAAAGAACGGTTTAAATATGTATTTTTTCCTAAGTTCAAACACTGGTGAAACGTTATTCGTGCAATAGTTGTTAGGCCTAGTGAAAGGTTTGACAAATGATCAGTATGCTAAAAGCATTGTGTCATTACAATAATCCGTTTTATAATAATTCTACCAAATGAAACGTTGTCATACAAAAATTTGCTAATTGTTGGTTGTCAAAGTGAACCATCGGCGAAATGTTGGTTGGCAAATGAAATTCGGACAAAAAAAGTTCGGAGAAAAGGCAGAACCCCAAGAAATGTATTACATTTAAATTTTTAAATCGCTTTAATAGCCATCATCATTTCTTAAAATCACCTAAAATAAAAATACAATACCAACATGTCAATATTATATCTTAGGAGGTATTCAATTCACGATTCGTGTTTAACCATGTATAAAGAAGAGGTTTAAATAATGAAGTTTTATGTTTATGAGTATGACAGAATAAATGAATAAAATAAAATCTTTCCTACTCGTGTTTTAAAGGAATGTATCTAAACCGGCAACATTAAATCACTCCGCTGACCGGAACCAAAACATCCGTTTGCCATTCTAAGGCTCTTCTTACCCTGAGCAATAACAATTGAAAACACAATAAGCACAAATTGCAGTGTAAAGGCACTTTTACATTGTACGGTCGGGCTACGTAAGTAGGAACCAGACAATTGGCACCCTAAGCCGCTCAAGAACTATGTCAAAGTGACGACTTAAATTAAATTGTAAGAACTGTGTACCTAATCGTCATTATGATATAGCTAGAGTGGGCTAGGGTTTCAATTGGTAGAGTTGTCGCCATCAAATCGGTCACGGTGCTGAATAATCACCAAATTCAAAATTTAAAAAACCGATTTCTCCAAGATCCCCGATTTTTTTCCATCATTGGTTTCCTATCATCAAATCCTACTTTCTGAATGCATGTCCTTGTAAATGAATTAAAATTACCAAAAACGCCGCACATGTAGGTACCTATAACATTTGAAGAAATTCCCTCTTCAAATGTTATAGTTCTTACGACACCCGCAAGGGGGTGTTGGGGTGGTGACAAATGTATTTTTACTGCCGTCACCACACGGTCAATTGGATCGAATTGTAGAACTAACTATTAAACGTCAGTATTGATTTATAAAAGGGACCTTAACGTCATGGACGCCTATATATCGTTATCTATCAACGATTCACAAATCCAGACGCGACATTGCAAAACGTAAGCGCCCATCAACAATAAGGTCCGTTTTAAGAGAAAACTTCAAAATTATGACATACACGCACAAAATGACTTTCAGGTTAGAATTATGTAGATCTTGACGCATGTCAAAGTACCTGCAAGCATGTACATTTTGAACTGATAGCTGGCAACAACGCCTTTAATAATCTGCCTAAGTCTATAATTCTAGTTCCCATAGTCCTATCCGTCATCCGGTACCGTCTCGTCTATTATAAAAAAGCTCTAAAACGCCCCAGAATAATGAGAGCAAACTCCTTATCAAAGTTAGTTTTAAATGCACTTTTTTATGCTCGCCAGTGTAACGCATCGTACGTTATGGCGCGTGAAACTAGCTAGCGGGAAACTTTCAGTGCACACTTCGGGCCAATAGAAACGGTTCATTGTTTCGAAAGTTTAACTGGTGGAAAGGTTTGTTTTGAAATTGCATTGTTGAGTTGCGTGGCGTGAAACTATTTTTCAAGTTGTGTGGGAAAAATGTTGAAATAGTAGAATTGGTATAATGTTCAAATTTGTGAGTATAACTGAAAGGATATTGTGAAATTGTGGGTGTATTAGTACTTAGTTCCTATCGATAAACTTTAACCAGTAGGCTTATGATGGTACCGTTTCTAATCGTTTGTCGTCCTTGCCGTCACGTTCTAACAAATATGCAAATGCGAAAGTGACGTGTAGCACGATAAATGGATAAAACGGGACCAACATAAGCCACCAGCATAGAAATCATGAGAATAATTCGTTTAAAATTATAGCAAGACTGTAACCAACTCAAATTAAATCGGAACATTTGGTATTTATTCAAATTTTACTTGGGCCTTGTCGTATCGTACGATTTTAAGGTGCATTCGGACCAAACGAGCATTCGCTATTCTATCCCCCCGCTCTACGAAATTCGATCGTTACACAAAACGTGATTCGTTGATTTCGTAGAGTGGGGGATAGAATAGCGAATGCTCGTTTGGTCTGAATGCACCTTTAGGATGGTACTTATTAACAAAACTGGAATCGTTCAAAAACCATATAGGTTGTCTCGAGAAGCATTACATTTATTTAAATATTACAATCCTAATTATAGATACATGGGAGTATTTATTTAATATGAATATTTCCCGAAACGTCTACTTTTACAAAATAAAAAATTAAGAGTGATGTAGCAAAATTGAGTCACAGTATTTTTATAAATATTATGATTTCTTATTACTTAATATTCCATCCTTACGAAATTTTTATTTTTAGTCCAGATGGTGCCTATTTTAGGCTCTAGTGCGAGAAATGTGTCATTTTACGTAAGGTCCAAAACTTTGGAGGGCTATGTGAACTAAAAAACGTCGTACGAGACACGTGCAAAAACGAAATTCGTAACTCCCTATCGGTCGTGTTTTAAAACAACACCACTCGTTTCGTATTTCATATTTTTCGCACTCGTGTCGTAAAGTAATGTACTATTTTATAATTGCAAATGCAACATTTAAAAGCAGGTAGGTACCATCACATAATGTTTAAAGCCACTAATCTTAGTGTTAATTTTAAGAGATAATGAGGGTAGCCTTATTATTGTCCTCAAGTGTACGCGCTCTTGATGCATTGTTATTGTTGTCGGAACGGCAGTGCACGGTAATAATACACATTTAAATATAAAAGAATTCACCATAAATTCTCACTCGGGAATACATCTCTCGGGCCAACAGGGTATTATGACATTTTGATGTTTTCATGTAGGTACTACATATTATTTTTAACCAACTTCAAAAAAGGAAGAGGTTCTCAATTCTGCTGCTTTTTATTTGTACCTATGTTACTCGATATCTTTGAAAATCGAGAGCTGACTTTTAAATTTTAACTTTATTCAGACTTTTTTTAATCGAACGAATTCATGTGTGTCTACTGACTCAGCTATGCTATTCTCTTATTCACACATTCGACGCTGCGTTCGTCAACGAGCTCGACATCGAGACTGCTGTTTTATTTGACATTAGGAATCGAGGCTGTGAGCGAGGTTGTGGGCGAGTTCGTCGCTGTTTTTGCGCGTGAACGCAGGCTCAGTGTTTGATAATGGAGACTTAGGCTCTCCGAAACAAGTCACGCGTAAGTGACTAAATATGCGTGAGTTTAACTATTTAATCATATTTATAGTTATTATGTCTCACGAAAGTTTAAATTCAAGTCAATAATTAGTTGAGTAAATGTAGAATCGGAAAAACGGATTTTTGGTTCTGAATTAAAAATTACCGAGTTCATGTAAACTTTTTTAAGACTTTTTTTTATAAATTTACACAAGTCTTTTGTTTGAACTGCAACTGCTTGCAGCAATCTCACTGTCTCAGTGATATTCATTTGCAATTTATCTCGCTATAGATCAGCCTCCGTAGCCTAGTTGGTAGTGACCCTGCCTACGAAGCTGGAGGTTCCTGGTTCAAATCCCGGCGAGGGCATTATTTGTGTATTTATTTATCACAAATATTTGTTCCTTAGTCATGGCTGTCTATGTATTTAAATTGCTATATGTATCTATATATTATAAATATATCGTCGCCTGGTACCCACATCACAAGCCTTAATTGAGCTTACCGTGGGACTAGTTCGATTTGTGTAAGATGTCCAAAGATATTTATTTATTTATAGATAATAGATATTCATTTGCAATGCGTGCATTGTGCGTGCTAACATTATAGTACATTTCACTAGAAAAAACTACAGTGGAATATTACCGGAAAGTCAAATTCCATTTCACACCATAAATTGCAAAACGTCAGTCTTTGGTACTTCATTATACTCCTTATTGCATCCACATAAGAACCACAATTTAATTTAAATTTTGGTATAAATTATTTGCAATTTCACCCTTATTACCCACATAATACGCCTATAACGGAATACTATGAATAGTTAGATTATCCTTATTGCGTGGTATTAAGGTTGAGTTTATTCACGAAAATGGTATTTAAATTCAAACATGGGCGTCGGTTAGTGAATTTGACATCTCAACCGCTAGCAATGCGTTTACTGTAGGCTAAGAGATAGTAGCTAATTATTGAATTAATTCTTCGTTCAATCAAATGTAGGTACAGTCAATCAATTGGAGTTGGAACTCTAGGCCACTCAGGCACTATATACGTATCAAAAGATATAAATCTTTTGAATTTTAGAAACTTTACGTGAACATCTTTAGTAATTATTACTTTATTTCAATTTCAAATGTTTCAGTTTTTTGAATGTCGTAAGATGTACCTGTGATTATTTGAAAATAAAAACTCGCCAGATTTCGTATCGGTTCTTATTGGATCAGTGGTTGCGTAGAGTTAGAACCGGAAGTCGTTTTTAATTTTATATGTAAGTAAGACCAATCAAAAGAGTTTTTGGATCAAATAAAGGACCATTTGACGACTATCTCAAAATGAAGTAGAAAAAACGGTTTGTAATAGGTCACTCCCGACTTGTCAGTTTGAAATTGGTTTAGAGTATCCTAGCTTTCCAATTTGTAGTTTAAAGCTACCTTCATACCCTTACAAATTTAAGTAATTGTTTTATTTTGTGGCAAACTAACTATTTGGTAAATAATCAAATTACACTCTTGCAAATCGACTTGTCGGTAAAAAACCGCGCCAGATTCAAACATTCTATGGGCCAATCTTTCGCACGTTTTCGACTGATAAGTAGATTTACTAGATTCGACATGTTTTTATGCTTGTCTAATAACTCCAACTCCAAAAATACATATTACTCTTTACAACACCATTTTTCTAATTAGTACATTACTACAGATGATGACGGGCAACGATGAGTTACAGGTCAAGTAGATATATCTGGCCGAAGGAACTGAGGTCAAATAGGGATACGCGGCCTGTAACCCTGTTTCTCGCCGAGATTTGTTTAGTGCTTTTCTCAAACTTGCCATGAAATAAAACGAACTGATTTCGCCGAACCATACTATTTAATTTGTAAATATACCAAATAGTACAGTATCATATAACATTAAAAAAAACATTAGCGTCAATTTTTTTTTATCTGTTTGAGGTATCCTTTTACCTGGTGGGATAGACATTAGTTCTATAATTTTTTTTTTCTGTGGCTGAATGTCAAGACCTAGTGTGACAATTTGACGTTTCAAAACAAAAGACAGTTTGTTTGTAGTCCGAGGTGTGAAATAAATACATGAAATCTCTTTACATAATCATCTTAGCACATGACACCGGACACATAGTATTTCCGGGTTTAATCTAAAGTAAGTAACATCAACATTCCGTAGCAAGTTTGAGAAAAATATTTTTAAGAAATCGCTATAATTTCGTTACGCAAATCGTAATATTTTTGCGTAATGCCATAAAGCTATGAATTGAAATAAAATTTCATTACATCTGCGCGTCAGGTTCTTGACAAGTGTGTCGAGGGTCTCGTTAACTTCGGCCGAGAGAAGAATTACAGAATAATAATTTCATGTTCGCGTTTCGATGAATGCCTCTTGGTACTTTTTGATGACAATTATGATTAAAATATTTTGTCTTATGTGTTCAGCATCTTTGACTTTAATTCTTAATTTTAATATAATTTTTGATATTCACTTAATTTTTGCTATAAAGTGATTCAATTTTAGGTATAGTAGGTACTATTGGCCGAAACATTTATAAATAAAATAATTAATAATTTTTTTATGTTTGCCATTCTGGAGCAATTAAACATATTTCATATAAAAACCAGATTGAAAGGAATTCATGCATCAAGGTACCTTGTACATTTATGACTTTTTTATAACACAGCGCTGGCAATCAAGATAATTATTATTGGATATATTAGATAATACATGACATTATAATTGAGTCGTCATTGGAATTAAAATTCTCCAAAAAAAAAATATTTTCCTTCTTAGTCGAAAACCGCTAAACACACGCAACGAAAACAAATTTTCAACAAGTTGCTTATAACACGTAAGTTTTTTTTAATACAGTTACGCCAACGAATCAGTAATAAGTTTGAAAGTTCATTAAATTTCCTTGCAAAATCACCCTTATGGACATATTAGAAATATATTATCTAGTTTTCAAACACCAACTACGTTTAGGTTATATACGATACATCATACACCAGGAGCGAAATCCTTCATAGCAAAAATCAAACTGTCAGAGGGATTGAACAAAGTGTTTTATCGACTATCGATAAACAAAATTATACTCAATGAAACATCGTTAAAATAATGTAATTAAGCTTTTAGATATATATCAGATCGGAAACCAATGGGCCGAAATTTAAGAGTAGTTTATTTAAGTTTTTAATTAATAATATATAAATGTTAAATTAGTTTATTCTTTAGCTATAAGCGAAGACACTCTGATCCCACAGTCAAACTGTGTAAACCATTTTGTGGGACAAATGTTAAAAATAAGTGTACATTTGGATATAATAAATAAAAATAATAAAATAATAAATAAATACGAGTGCAGTGGCGACGTAGATAGTTAATTAGGGACTAAATTACTAATGTTGGATTTTTTTTGAAAAAGACTTATGTTCACACCTATTATGTTTTGAATAACACGTTATATAATTGTTTAACTAATTCTAAGGCACATCAAAAAAAATGTATTCCATTTTATTAAAATTTCATACTTTGTCCCTTATTAAAATAATTTAAATTACAATGGCATAGAACAAAATAATTATATCCCTAATAATCTGTCGCCACTTTATAATATGTAAGCCTTTAGCCTGTTTACGATATATAAAAGTTATCGACGAACCGTCAAAGTGTCAATTATTTATCGATAGTCGATTAAACACCTCGGTCAATCCCTCTGACAGTTTAGTCTTTGCTATGAAGGATTCCGCTCCTTGAATATAGCATACATTTGAGGTTTAACAAAGATATTCGTAAACTACATTCAACATTCAACGAGGCATAAGATTGTTTTAATTACATACCATTCGCTCAAATGGTGAGCTATTTTTTTTTTTATTATTTTTTTTTTATTATTTTTTTTTTTTATGTTGGCACAACAAAGTGGCTCCACTCCACCTGATCGTAAGTGAAAAGTAGAGCCCAAATCGCGGCGGCAACGAACAGGAGACAATCAGTAACCTGTTAGTTGCCACCGCCTTGCAGGCCCGCTAGATGCTGGTAAATACACCGGCTGACCCCGAAACACGGCAAACACGAAGGTAAGTCATTTCACGGGCGTTTACACCGAATGTACGGTGGTAGCCAACCAGGCGGGTACTAGTAAAAATACCCTACCACCGGCTGAGAAGCTGGATACTCAGTATTTCCCTTAGTCGACTCCTACGACACCCACGGGAAGAGAGGGGCGGTGATTTTTGTATTCTTACTCCGTCACCGCACGGAACCGCTATTGTACGACTTTTATATCATTTGACTATGCAACTGGAATGAAATGAAGCCAAACCTCTGCCTCATAGTTTCATAGTCAAATTGTTGTATTAGCTCTTGGCCTATGTGGGAAAGCTTGAAAACGGATGTTTAGGCGATTATTACGTGTCGCGGCTAATTCGCAATTGCCGACCATTATGCCACCGGCCCGCGGCATCTGATAACTCCATTGTCGTTGTTATCTGACAGGACTATTGGTTGTACCTACTACCTATTGCGTTTTCTATTTGAAGGGTCCACGGAAAGAATTCCTTCTGTAATTTGAATTGACTAGACATACAGGAAAAAACCACCTTTATTTTGGTGTGAACTTGCCCTGATTTTTTTAAGCACTAGATATCTTTTTTCCGTGGACCCTTCATGTTGTACCTACCTAAGTATCGCGTTTTCAATGTTGTAGCGTTTTCTATCAAGTGAATGTGCACTTTTTTGATTTAAGCTTTCACGATTTAGGCACTAGTCTCACCGCGAGCTACTAAGCTATGAACTATGGGCTATAAACACAAACAAAAGATACGCACTCCCGTGTAAAAAAAAGAGACTGCTATATTCACCCGGCGGTGATAGCCGACCGCCGTGTCTCTTTTATTTACATGGGAGTATATTATTATTTCCTTTATTTATTTCTCTTCTTAAGTTAGGTTTGTTATAAAAATGTCTATAAAAGTAAAATACAATACAACATACAAAAACAATACAAAATATAAACACTTCATAAAAAACCTAACCTAGGTTGCCGCCGGCAACGGAGCGGGCCCAGCAAGCTGCCGGTGGTTAAGGTCGCAGAGAGAGGAACCGACGGACTATCCGCGCCGTGTCCAGGATTACCGCCTTCTGCATCTGACCCTTGACCCCAGCCATCTAGCGAGAGACTCTTAAGATGTTGGTCGACACTCCTCGCTATTAAACCGTTCGCTGTAACGACTATCGGGACTATGATCGTCGAGTCAACATCCCACATGGCGGTTATCTCGTGGGCCAAGTCTAGGTACTGGACTTATCCTTCTCGACCTTCACGAGATTCTCATCATGTGGGATGGTGACGTCGACGAGCTCAGCCCGGCGCTGCGATCGATCTACCAGCACGATATCAGGCTTATTGGCTACAATAGTCCTGTCCGTGATGATAAGTCGATCCTAATAGAGCATGGCACGACCATTTTCGAGAACTGGTGCAGTTGTGTAGTTGTAGTATGGCACTTCGACGTCTATTATATCGACGTCTATCGAGTGTATTTATTATTAGTATATTTATTTAAGAGCTCGACTGTACCTACATGATTAAAAACCTTTTTAAAACAAACTATCCCCAATTCGCATATTTATGAACGTCACCACAACACTCCCTTAAACCTACTAAGAAACTGTGAAAGTGTCAGCTGGCATACACAACTGCCTCAACCAAAACGTCATAACCGCCACTGCATTACTACACACATACGCCTTTTCATCTACGTCATATTTCCTTAGGAGAAAACGGTCTCAAGTTTAAAAGTACAGCCAGGGGCATAAATATGTTTACACTTTTTTACGTACCTATGTCTAGAGCATAAGGTCTAGAATTGTATATAAATTTATAACCTCCACTGTTATACTTAAACTTATGCCCTTTTAGTTTTGAAAGCAAAGAACTATGCAAATACAAATCTTCTTAGCGTTGTTTACGCTGCGTACTTTGTCGGTTTGTTTGGTAAGCTCCTTCTTTATTTGAAAACAGCGTATGCTTGGTCAACGTCAATAATAATATGTGCACAATTTTTGCCTTAATGCAATGGAATAAAGATGAAAAACGTTTACATGTTATTGGTGTTTACAACGTTATGTTTAGTGTTGGTTGAAAATGTGTGACTGTTTTTGACGCAATTTTTTGGCTATAGAGTGCTTGGATAAATAAACCTACGGGATTACAACACAATATCACATTCTTTTAAGCAACAAATGGAAAAGAGCATAGAATAAAAAAATCTTAAATTACTATTAGGGTTATAGGTACCTATTCGACGAAACCCTTAAAAATCTTGCTTTAAAACGTGACTACCTATTTCAAATACAATATCATTTTTTTTATTCTCTGTCGAGTTTTTCTTTTAACAATATTGCAGAAAACAACAATTTCGATTAAAGTACCTAACATTTTACCTGTTATTTCATTTCTCGATCTGTAGTGAAATAAAGTAATAAAACACAAAAAAATCGTTGGAATAGGATGCCATTTCCTCAAAAACTGCTCATATTTTATGTGAGAAAAAACTGATTATAACACATGGGTATTTCTGTATAAATTTTGATGCAGTGGCTCTGTGGTAAACTTGTTTGCTGTACAAGGGGACTAAAACTGCACCCGCGTTGCACTTCAAAGGCCCCGTGTTCAAACAAGGGATGCATTCTGAAAGGGTAGTACAGTACCAATGTAGTAAAATGAAATTTTCCTGTTACATTTGTAATATTTATAACAAATATTTTGTTCCTTGGTCGTGGCTGTCTATGTATTTAAGTATCTATGTGTATCTATCTATTATTTATATCGTCGCTTGATCACATCACAAGCCTTAATTGAGCTTACCGTGGGACTAGGTCGATTTGTGTAACATGTCAGATATTTATTTATTTATTTGTGCAATCGGTCATCAAACGATGTGATTGCAGAATCTCAAGTCGAAAGAACGATTAGATCAAAGTATAATGAAGCTTTCTTTATATAAGTACTTCAAATCCTATAATAAATATAATACAAAAATTCTGATTTGAAGATATTGGACACTCGCATACGATAGGATTAGTAAGAGTGATTAGACTGTATAAAATTATTCCAACAAAAATATTGAATTTTTTTAACTTATAACATCATAGTTGTTTCCTGTGTTTTTAAGTATTTTTTGTATCTATATTGTATACATTTCTTCGCCTAGCACCCATAACACAAGCCTTAATTGAGCTTTTTGTGGGACTAGGATAAACATTTAAACGTAATTTCTGTAAGTGTTTTGGAAAATAAAGCCTAAAGATCAACATTGAAAGGTATGAAATAAATTGTATTAAAGAAACGATCACTTTGAATTCTATCGACGTGTATAAATTTATGTTAATTTGGTTTATAGAGGGACTTATGGATTGGTCACTTGTAATAAAAATATACTACAAATGATGTACTAGACAATAAGCGAAATACTATACTCCACCCACTATGCAAATCTAAACTCATTTAAATGGACTTGTCAAAAAACTCAACTTGTATTGCATGTGGAAAAGGGAAAAGAGGAAAAAAACTCCGCATTGTGAACGTAATCCGGGCATTCAAAGTTTTAACGCAGTCCCGAACACTCGATTATGCCTCTGTTTTAATGAAAAACCTTTGAAACTTTGAGAATTTTTACAAAGGAATTGGGGGAAAAACACTTTTTTTCTGACTTTTTTGTAATGTAGCAACCCTAATCTTATTTTAGCGCATAGCTCGATTATTTAAAACAATATGACGAGTTAAGGCGATAATTATTATTGTAACTGTACTACTTTATTCAACATAATTTTACTTATCTTCAACGTTTGTAATTCAATCTTTATAAATTGCTTTGTCAATCGTTTTAGTAAAATAGTGACATAAAATAACAGAAGAATTTTACCTTTTGTGTAAGACGTTGCAAAAATTTTTAGGGTTCCGTAGTAAACAAGGAACCCTTATAGTTTTTTTAGAATATTTGCAGCCAGTCCCACTTTTTTGTATAAACAATAAATTCCGTGGCAGTGAATGCATTTATTGAAGTAAACTTACAGAAATCATCATAGCAATATTCTGTGTTATCAATTACAGAATTCTAAAAACATAATTATTGAAATAAAAACGGAATAATTAAGACAATCGCAGCCTTATTAATGTTGTGTTAATAATAATTTTACCATAAATTCTATAGTTCCATCTCTGAGCCATCAATCTTCCATCACCATAGCCCATTAGTCTTTTCCATTACTTCTCAAGAGTCTCTATACGCCTGTTGGGACCGGTTTACGGATATCTATTGATGTGCCCGTGAATGGGCTGCAGCAGGTGTACAACACAGCAAATTTCTCCAAAAGGCCTCTACGTGCTGGACCTATATCCCCGCCAGTAAAAAATCCGGGGTTTTTTAGCCCGTGATTCTCAAAGAGATACAAACATAATGTTACCATAAATCATAAGATCCTAATCATAAATGATCACTAACCCAAAAACTTCTTAATTACAAGAGATCCGTGAAGGTCGTCAGGGTTGTCACTTCCCTAATTTCGTTTTAATAACACTCCAAATGAAGACAGATTGGGGCTCTGCGAGAAATACTAAACAAAGTAATTACCCTGTTGGGATAATTCGTTCTATGCCTTTTTGGGAAAAACAGCCTAATGGCAACCCTAATGGTAAATCTTTAAGAGTGAGAATCGGATGAAACTTGTCTGTGTTGTAAGAGGTGTATCGAATGAGTGTAGCTAGGTATAATGTAATGAAAGTATATAAGTAAGTCATACAGGAACGTAGCTGTTTTTGTGTTTGGTTCAGAAGTCCATCATCATCAGCACGTCTCAGTCCACTGCTGGACGTGGGGCTCTCCTATTAAATACGATGGCGATTATGGGCATTTACCTCCTACCTAATGCAAATGTTCAATGACGCCATGGCTTTGTAAAGAATTCCATTTTTGTCAGCCTCTGTAGCCTAGTTGGTAGTGACCCTGCCTACGAAGCTGGAGGTTCCGGGTTCGAATCCCGGCGAGGGCATTCTTTGTGTATTTATTTATCACAAATGTTTGTTCCTTGGTCATGGCTGTGTATGTATCTAAGTATCTATAGGTACGTATCTATCTATTATATATATCGTCGCCTGGTACCCACAACACAAGCCTTAATTGAGCTTACCGTGGGACTAGGTTGATTTGTGTAAGATGTCCCAAGATATTTATTTATTATTATTTATTATTTATTTATTATTCCATGTTGCTATTATTATTGTTGCTTGCTTAGCGTCATAAAATTCCACTCAAAAAGTCTACGGTTTTCAAACTGTCAACTGCAAAACATTTGAAAAGTAAACAGTTCCGGAATTTTAATGAGATGTTTAAGTCATTGGCTGGAAAAAAAAAGATGTACATTTAAGTCCTTCTCGTGGCACCTGTCGTTTCCATACATTTTTAAACCTAAATGTGAGATTTAGGTTATGTACAGGTACAGTCCAGTGCAAAAATAAATATCGAAAGAATCCGCTCATAAAATATAATGTGTTCCGACGTTCTTATTACACAGAATTAAAATGCACTCGGACATATTTTTGTGTACACCTTATTTTGTTTTTGACTGTACTAAGCATGGGTTTTTTTAAATTGTAAGCGCTTGTAATAAAATAATATGAGAACTATTACTTACAAATTAATTTCTCGAACCATCTGGCAACTATGTACATAATTGTACATATTTTAACGAAAAACGGGTTAATCACGTAAACTTTACGTTTAATTTTATGCTGACGTTTCGGGCATGACGTTACACTCGTGGTTGCAGGCAGGGAGTTTGTAAGCTTACGCGATTAAAAACCGTTTGTCGATAACATATTATATGAGTGATAATCGTGAAAGTTTAGACATTTAAATTTTTTTTTTCTTAAGTCTTCCTACAAAGCTTCCTTACTTACTTTTATAATGTTTGCTTGCGACTATTAGGAATAAGCAGTAATTGGTATGTGTGTATAAGCATAGAGCTCTCACATAATTTTGTACCAACATTGTTACCTATGTCTACAAATAAATCATTTGAATTTGAAGCAATAAAAAAACGGATGACATGCGAATTCGTTTTAAAATTCCGTAATTGAATTGCGTTTTTTTAATTTTACTTTGTACTAGTCTACTACCCGGTTCATTTTCTAAGACTATTCTTTAAGGCTCGTCAGAAACCTAATAAAAAAATCCTATAAGCATTTTCAAAAACAATATGACGTCATTCTTCTCTCATGGATTTGCAATTAAATTATCAGAATCCATTGAAGCCACTGACACCCTAATGACGTCACAGACACTAATAAACGACCATTATATTAATCGCGATCCCGAAAGCGATTTAACTCCTAACTGGTTTGAAACTTGCTAATTTTTACCGCTGGGTCGGATTAGCCGTGGTCTCCTCAAGTTGTTGTTAACGAGTTAGGGATTTATTAGGAATTAATTTGTTCATTGAAATATATGGGTCAAAACGAAGATTTAAACATGTGCGACTTTCACATTATTTTATTTACTCGTGTAAAAAATATGCTATAAAAATGATTTTCTCAAAATGAGACAAGGACCGCAAGTGCAATGCCTTACTTGAAGCGTTGGAATTTATTTTTTATTTTTGTGAAGGAAAAAAGTAAAGATGTAGGGTAGGTAGTTACCTATATCAATCAATTCAGGCCTATTTCAGTCTACTACTGGCCATTACCTCTAAAATATATGCTGTTATATTATATACACATAATTATATTATATGCTTATTGCTTAATACTAGGTATACGTAGGCACTAAAATTACATTTCACGTTGTAACGTATCGACATCAACTGAAGATAATTCTTTGCTTTTATTCTTTTTGTAGGCGTTCGATTTAAAATATCATGACGTCGCCACGTACCACGTGACTTACAATTGTACGTCAGTGTTTTCATTCAGGATACTATGGAATTAAACAGAGCGGGTAGAATTTCGACCAATCGTATTCGTGCTAGTTTGTAGTTAGCCAATGGTAAAAGATGTTCAGTATGAGGTGATTCAAAGACGTCGAATGAACGAACATTTGAGGGATTGAGAATGAGAGTTGAGGGAATCTGACTTAAGGGAGTGTAACAGGGATTCGAGGCTTTTTCGTCGGCAGAGCGTCGAGTCGTAAGGAAGTCAGTGAGTTTAGTTAGTAAGGCATATCGTGTTTAGAATTGTTCACAGATATAGCAGGCAGGCTTTACGGCAGCGGAGGCATGGGGCGAGTAACACCATTCCTGGGCGTGATTCGAAGATAGAAATGCGGTACCACCCGGCATTTGGACGCACAAAGGAGGCACCAGCATGGATATGGTACGTCGCCTCTGGCATACTTTATATTTATAGGAATTGCTTTGTGATTTGTAGAATAATAGGTGCATCGAATCATACGGGATCCCAGCGATATGTTAGAAAGTGGGTAGATTCAGATTCTGTTGAAAAATGGATACGTTGTTCTTCGGAGATGAGCGTGCTCGAAAAAACGAGTTTCTATTTTGTGTGTTCAATTGTGTTTTAATCGTGTTTATTCATAGTTTAAATATTGAATAGTTATTATTCCGATATACTTTCGACAATACTTTATAGAATTACTAAGTGGTAACGAATCGTACTGGTCGATTAGTGATGACTATAAGGTTACGGCAAACCGACACAAGGGCGAACGTAAGTTATTAATATTCATTTAATACGGATTGAGTTAGTTTTAGCTTGTAGTTGGGGTCCAGCTTGTGTGAGGGTATCTGGATACAGGGCCCGTGTCTGGATGGTTTTCATGCAAATTGAATCTTAAATTGCAATCTAAGACAGGAACATAATAATAAATCATTGCTTGTGGTCGTTGTGTGTACGGTTGATTTAATTTAACTAATTTGCTTTTATAATGTTTATCGTAACGGCAATACGAACATAATCGAGTAACATTTTAATAATGTAACATGGCTATCTAAATATTTCTGTATCAATTATTCGGTTGCCGTATTCTTTAGTCGACAGTAGTAAACCAGTGGAACGCGCAGCATTATGATTCATGTAGGTTGTATAGATACGCCACGTGTTAACACGTTCAATACAGTAGGGGCTCTTTCGACCTCGTACTAGGTATGGTTAGTTACAAGTTAAGCCAATTGCATCAGTGTTAAAATATGATACTTTCCAAGTTAATAATTTAATAAACTGTTTTATAACTGCGTTTTACAAATACTTGGATTCGTTAATAATTGTTTGTTAGATAAAGTTTAATTTTAGTTTATTAGTTTCAAACTAAAATTAAATAAAACTATTTAATTTTAGTTTGAATTCAGTTCATTCTACTTAGTTATAACACCATAAACATTAACATCATCCTTTGAGTTATGGCATTATCTTAGTAGACTGTTATATCTAACGCGTTCACTGCGGTTGGGGGTCTTTCGACCCCTTACAAAGTATGGTTAGTTATGAGCCTAGCTAATTGTTGCAGAGAAGGTGTTAAGATAATTATTTTCCGTATTAAATGACAGCCCCATTATATTATAGTGTACAAATGTTTGTAGGTAATTAAATAAAATATTTCTCATTTCCGGTCCATGTCCATCGGCGAGAGGCATAATTATATCATCCACGGGATCAAGGGTGTGGAGATATCTGCAATTACATCAGCATCAAATACTCCATCGGTCGCAAGTGACGCTCAAAGGCGTCTGCCATTTTGTCTTGACTGGACTCCGTTGAACTGGTGTGTTGCTTCTGGTTTATTTAATAGTTAGGATTATCTACCCTTCAAATTAATTAATTGTGTGCCATATTGAAAAATATTTCTAAACTTAAATATATTATATTAATGTTGTGTAGAGCGGGCTAGGATCTGGTTTAATTGAATCCCACCATTTAATGAGTTAATTGATTTTTTATTTAGAGTTATAATTTATTATTCATCGATTAAACAGAACATTTCATGGAGAATAATTGCTTGATTAGTTTTGGTATTTGAATCACTCTTTTAGTATTTTTCTATTATTCCGTTCAATCATAATCTGTGATGACTCCGTCGAACTGGTGTGTTGCTTCTGGTTTATTTAATAGATAGAATTATCTACCCTTCAACTTAATTGTGTGCCATATTGAAAAATATTTCTAAACTTAATATATTATATTAATGCTGTGGAGAGCGGGCTAGGATCTGGTTTAATTGAATCCCACTATTTAATGAGTTAATTGATTTTTTATTTAGATTTATAATTTATTATTCATCGATTAAACAGAAAATTTCATGAACAATAATTGCTTGATTAGTCTTGGTATTTGAATTACTCTTTTAGTATTTTTCTATTCTTTCGTGCAATCATAATCTGTGATGACTCCGTTGAACTGGTGCGTTGCTTCTGGTTTATTTAATAGATAGGATTATCTACCCTTCAAATTAATTAATTGTGTGCCACATTGAAAAATATTTCTAAATTTAAATATATTTTATTAATGTTGTAGAGAGCGAGCTAGGATCTGGTTTCATTGAATCCCACTATTTAATGGTCTAATTGATTCTTTATTTAGAGTTATAATATATTATTCATCGATTAAACAGAACATTAATGGGCAATAATTGCTTGATTTGATTTTAGTATTTGAATTGCTCTTTGAGTATTTTCCTATTATTCCGTTCAATTATAATCCGTGGTCAAAATTATCAACTTCTTATTAATACCTGTTATAAACATGATATTTTCTACTTTCCGGTGTTTCGTGCGTACGAGAGAGAGGGCGCCATGTACAGACGGCATCACGACACCGCTACACGCGCGCTTCGTGTTGGGTCGACACTGCTCAGCTACTCTATACATTACGGCGCCATATACAGCTACTGCATCTTTGCGCTACTGCTTACGTGAGCTCTACGTGTTGCATCGCCACAGTTATACCTACATTATAATCGTCCGTTTAAGCGGATATCGGTTTCATTTAGAATTAAGGGTATTTTAGGTTTAACATTACCTACGACATAACTACGATATTCTAATATAATACATAATTATTGCTGTTTACATCGTCTTGTTTGGCAATGCACTGCTATTCAATATCTTTATGCTCAATGTGATAAATAATGGCTGTGAGCAGTTCCTCCAATTACTTCACTTATTTGGATGCGACTCTTTGTTAATGAATCGCGCAGTAATTCAAGTAATTAATTATAAATCGTTGGTCCATCAATAGTATATTAGAAACTATGAATGCGTGATTCATTACGATGATTACAAACGGTATAACGTAACGTGTGCGTTATGGAGTTGAGACTCTTATAAAGTGATCCAGATTTAATATTGGCAACAAATTGATTGTGGTTCAAGAAACTTATTCTGAAACGTTTAAGTCTATATTACCCTGCTGTCAATTAAAGCTATCTACATCAGATAACGGTACACATAAATTCACAGAAATTATTAAAATGCTAAATTGATTATTCTGCATTGGAATTGACCGCATTTAACACTAACGTTGTAGTTAATAGGATCCGCAATACATTCCTTTGATAATGTGATGCAGTACAGTTACTGTTGATTGTTGAAGGTATGGTCGTGGCGGTTTATAGTGTGTTCTTATGAGTCATCTAGTTTGTTAGGCGACCACGAGTTTCATGGTAGAACTGCGGTCTTTATTTGAGGTTCGCGCGAGATCCTTGAAAAGGGTGATTCGCACAACTTTAACTCGTGAAGTAGAATGCTTGCCCGGATCTATTCGGACAAGACATCTAATTAGCATCCGATCAGAAATCTGTATCTTTGTTTGCTAACATTTGTAGTTAAAGACCCCAATTATATATTTATAACCAAACTTTTATACCATATGGGCGAGACTATAAAGTGTGAAGCTTAACGATCTTACAGACTATTGACTAGGTTGTCTCATGCCTTCGGGCTGGGCTTGCTACCATGGAGCTTGAATAATACTGAGCATTGATGTGCAATTCTCAGTAGTATGGTCATACTTGGTCCGTTCTTGCGTAATACGGTTCCTGAATAGAAAGTCGTCGATGGGGTCGGGCATTACATTCCTTTGATAATGTGATTCAGGCTACTGATGATTGTTGAAGGTGTGATTATGCCCGGTTTATGGGGGTATTCTTACATGTCATCTAATTTGATAGGAGACTACGAGTTTCATGGTAGGACTGCGGTCTTTATTCGAGGTTTGCGCGAGATCCTTGAAAAGGGTGATTCGCACATTCTACACCGCGAAGTAGAATGCTTGCCCGGATCTATTCGGACAAGACATCTAATTAGCATCCGATCAGAAATCTGTATCTTTGTTTGCTAACATTTGTAGTTAAAGACCCCAATTTTATATTTACAACCAAAATTTTATACTATATGGGCGAGATTGCAAGTGCGAAGCTTAACGATATTACAGACTATTGACTAAGTTGTCTCATGCCTTCGGGCTGGGCTTGCTACCATGGAGCTTGAATAATACTGTGCATTGATGTGCAATTCACAGTACTGTGGTCGAATGGGGTTCTGTTATAGGTAATGCGGATTCTGAATAAGACAGCTTGTCTCATAACATTATGGGAATCTTTAAATCATACGACATACATACTAGAATATTATATCACGTTAATTATAATTGTAAAACATACTACCTACAAATATATTATATACATACATATGAACATCTTGAGAGGGATATTGTCACATTCTTATTCTTAGTCTCGGAATTTGTATCTTCGGATCTATTCCTAGCGTTTGGATATTCTTGGTATACTGACATACCTGAGGGTTTTGCATCGGCTTGCAGCTCTAAATACCCAATATGGTTTATATAGAATCGGTCCACGCTGAGGCTCTCGTCCAGACATTGCCCTTGATATGTATGGGTTTATTAACACTGTATAAAACATAAGCGTCATCTATTTAATAAGTTAGTTTTAAGCGGTTTAGTAGTATACATATTCAAATGTGATATCACGCTTATTATAATTGTAAGCCATACTACCTACAAATATATTATATACATACATATGAACATCTTGAGAGGGATATTGTCACATTCTTATTCTTAGTCTCGGAATTTGTATCCTCGGATCTATTCCTAGCGTTCGGATATTCTTAGTGTACTGACATACCTGAGGGTTTTGCATCGGTTTGCAGCTCTAAATACCCGATATGGTTTATATAGAATCTGTCCACGCTGAGGCTATCGTTCAGACATTGCCCTTAATATGTATGTGTTTATAATAACGGTTTAGTATTAAGATTGTGTAGAATATTCAAATGGCTTTGATAATATTGTGTTTGTTGGAATATATTTCGGACATGGACTTTGTAACATTTCTCATACCTCAGAGGATTTGGGTTATTACTTATCATAATGTTGTCCAATTTACCACTAGATGATCATGCTATTATCAATATTTTATTATATTAATTTTTATTTTAATGTGTGTGTGCAGGTTAACCTTTGGCGTCAGGTTTTTGTACCGTCATGTTTTCCTGACTTAGGTATTTGGCCCTAGCAATCATGACGGTGTATCTCATGAAGTCCTAACCAGACCAAATGAGATACAGAGCTTGTAGAGTCCTTAGATTTAATTGTAAAAATAATAAGAAATTTTAATTTAATAAATATTTTCTTTTTCCTCTCTATACCTTGTTTATTTTATACTTGTCCCTAAACTTTAGATTTCTCTATTACAGAGCTTTATTGGAGCTTCATAGTTTTCACATTTTCAGTAATGAAGCTTTTAGCCCATGTAGGATGCTACAACGTCAGTAACTCAGATTTTTAAATTGAAAATTTTTGGATAACTTCCGCTATATAATTCGTACCATCACCAATGAAAAATTAAAAAAAGAAAACAACTTCAACGGATTTTTCCAAGATCCCATCATCATGCCTTGAATTGGTGCCAACGGGACCATCTCAGTTCGTTTTGAAGTCGGTTAACACTTTGAGCGGGGGAACTCCCGAGGGGAGTTCTCTGTGGGAGGTCCATTTTTGCTACAAAGCGGAAAAATCACGGGAATGGCTACGAGCGTAGCGTGTAGCACTCGTCCGCAATGAAAGTGTTAAAAGAATAAATATCGAAATCGGTTTACGTGATATTGAGTTATTCAGCAATTTGTCATACATAATTACTTAATGCAAATTTACGACTGATATGGGTTTCTCATGGATGCCATTTGTCAGAACTGGACGAAATTGAAATGAGACTAATTATATAAAATAAAAAAATAATCATCAATCGGTTCCCCCAGACGAAAGTTATGAGGTAACAAACATG
The DNA here is from genome assembly GCA_025490895.1 of Thaumatotibia leucotreta. Classification (NCBI taxonomy): domain Eukaryota; kingdom Metazoa; phylum Arthropoda; class Insecta; order Lepidoptera; family Tortricidae; genus Thaumatotibia; species Thaumatotibia leucotreta. Next base: position 91,728 of record JALPQI010030859.1, read on the forward strand.
AAAAAACACAGTCGAATTGAGAACTTCCTCCTTTTTTGAAGTCGGTTGGAAAAGCGCCTTTTCATGAACCAATCGCATTGTATGAATGCTGCGACCATATATAACATGGACGTCTAACGCCAGCTCAAAAATGCCACCCAACACAATTGTTCAATTGTGCTAAGGGTACATACCTTTTCTTAACACCGCGCATATTTCGGCGCAACATCTTTGACAATTTTTTATAGAACTTAGCCAATCAAAACTTTGATGGACCAATCACAACTATTTCTAATGGCGGTTTAAACATTTATAGGTTGATATTGAAATTAATTACCGTGATGGATTGAAGAGGGGGTGACACTTGTCAACTAAAATTCAGGACCGTTTTTGAAAGGCAATTTAGTATGGCGTGCGGCTTCAATGTTTTATTTGTTCGTAGTATGAAGGAATCAGTCAAGAATGTTTGTTTTTGAGATTTATATACATAGATTTCCATTTATATTCCCTTGTAACTTTACTATCCTTGCAGCTGCGTGAAAACAAATCTCATAACAAGTAGCTTTTTTATAGTAACATAAAAAACTTATGAATTTTAAAATATTTCCCCTTCACAATATCCAGGACACGTTTATGGACATTTAACCTTCAGTAGGGTGACCAGGGTTATAGCTTATAGCAGGAAATGGGCAGTTATGGAGATTCTCAGATGTTTGCTGATGACATGGGCACCCTCGTGTTTTGATGTAGGGGCATATATTGCACTCATTGCAGATTTTGGATGCGTTTACTTTGCTCAATCTTTTTTTGTAACGGCATGTAAGAAGTATTAAATTTTTGGCACCAGTCAGTGTTGTATATAGGTACATTTTCCAATAATTATTCTAATTACTGTCACGTTAATATACATAATTATATTAATATTATGTGTAGCAATATCACATGATATGAAATTATGGTCCTGTAAAACGTTCAATTCTAGCCAACGAAGACAAGAATTGAAAAAATATTCAAATTCAATATATGAGATAATAAAAGAACCTATGTAATAAGTTAAATTAAGTAAAGTAATTCTCATATCAGCCGAAAAACGTCCACTGCTGAACATGGGCCTCCCCCAAAGATTGCCACAATGATCAGTCCTGCGCCACCCGCATCGAGCGGACTCCTGCGACCTTCACTAAGTAATTTGTTGACCTTGAAAATGCATGAATAATTGTAATGAAGTCATATTTTTTTTTTATATACACACTTATTCGGTTTTATACTACTCGATTTAAGGCGTATCAAATGCAAGGCAAAATATGATTACAATAATTCTTTTTTTTATAAAACACTTCCAATAATTTAAAATCTATTTAACTAATTATGAACTCACAAATGTTGTAGAGCTATTTCAAAATAAACTGTTGGCATTTGTAAAAAAATATCCTTCAAAAACAGTTCAAAACGATAACTTCACTCTATTTCCTCCAGTTGCCCGTTTGTCTCCGTAACCTAACTTAGGACCTAGGTTACGAGCGCAAGCCCTAAGCCGCATGCACTAGATTGAGGCTTTAAAACTGTCGTTTATAGTAACCTCGTGAGAAATTGTGAGTTGCCGGAGATAAGCTCGCCATAAGTCACATTGAAAGTCAACAGTGTTAGGAAGATGGTGGGGCCACGAAAATGGACCTCCTGCCTACATGAGTGTGTCTACCCAAAGGATAAGCTTCAATAAATTTTTAAACTCAATGTCAATAAGACAAATTCCCAATTTGATTTGGCAAATTTTGAGGTAATGTAAGCACGAGGTTATAGCGAGCAAAAATCGTAAATAGACGTCAGTAAAATTCGATTTCTAAGCCAGCCTCCGTAGCCTAGTTGGTAGTGACCCTGCCTATAAAGCTGAAGGTTCCGGGTTCGAATCCCGGCGTGGGCATTATTTGTGTATTTATTTACTACAAATATTTGTTCCTTGGTCATGGCTGTCTATTTATTTAAGTATCGTATCTATCTATTATATATTTATATCGTCGCCTAGTACCCACATCATAAGCTTTAATTAAGCTTATCGTGGGACTAGGTTCATTTGTGTAAGATGTCCCAAGATATTTATTAACGTATGCGGAGTGAAATTTGCACAAATTTTGAACAAGTAAAAACAAAATAAAAAAATTAAATTTAACTTGTGTCTCAATGCTAAATTAATTTGTATACAATTGTTAATTAAATTGGATAGTTTTGTCGGGTTTGGCATCTTTCTTTAGAAATAATGGTCAATTGAGTAGAACAATGTCGCACAACTGCATGTATTTTCCACAAGACACATTTGCTAAGGCCAAAATCGACGATGATTCTGATTTTTTAGAAGAAGGCAAGATTTGAAACACTGTTTTATAAAAATCTCGCATTCTTTTCGTTTCCAATAAATGATATTAGAAACCCTAGTGTAATGTAACAATTTGGCTACAGCCACTTTTCAGAAAGAGCTCGAATAAAGGAAATTACGTTAACCCGAATCACAAAATCGAACAGGGAGCTCAGAAATACTTCTAAATATGACAACAAAATTGATGAAAAACATCCTCAAACCATGGGCATTACGAAACATAAACAAAGAGCAAGCCTATCAACACGGAAAATAACAATAAACAACTTTGAAAATATGACTTCGCCATTTGATCAAAAAGTGTAAAAAACACTGCTTTTTCAGTAACGGATGTCACGGTGAACGACTTATAGCTAATTTCAATTAAATATTTTTAGCATAATAAGTAAGTATCAATAGACCAATTCACAAGAATATGAAATATAATGAGCAAAGGATTTTTATTTAAAAAGTTTTCCTACAGAAGATAAAATTAGAGGCTAGAAAAATGCTAACATTTGTTTTTTCGACATCAATGGATAAAGTATCATAAAACTAAAGTTATACACTTTGGATTCAAGTAGTTTTTATCTTGCATAAATACTTGTTAAAATCGATATTAAAAAACGTACATGTTCAAGAAAATAATAATGATATCATTTATTTAATATAATATTAAACTTTGTGCAGATTTCATTCCGCATACGTTATTTAAGCGTACAGTAAACGGCCATAAGTACTCGTAATGCACATCTGTTCTTGGGAAAGAGACTCGGCTTCAATAGAGCGTTGTCCCTCTTTAACTTATTGACATTTATGCAAAAATATTTGTCTCTAAATATGGACAGACAACCTTATGAAGGTTGCCGGGACACGCTGAAAGCAGGTCGCATCTAACCGGTATAAGTGGAGTCCTATGTTCAGCAGTGGACGTCTTATGGCTGAGATGATGATGATGATGAAATGTCTCTTTCCCAATAACCGATTACTTATGGAAGTTTACTTTAAAAGGAATTACAGAGAGGGTAAAATAAGCGATATTCCATGGTCACAATCTAGCATTTAAAGTTTAGTCTCTCGTAAAAATATTGTTATAGTGCGTCTGCTTGAAAAAAAAAAGATCATATCGACGGTAGAAAGGCTAATTGACTTAACCCTCTGCCACTGACGTGGTCACGTGACGTGAAATTATTGAATCTTGTTATCAACGCCGTAATGGCGTCATTGCAAAATACGGGTGTCTGATAGACGTAACGTCAGTCGCAGAGGGTTAACCGACATTTTATGAACTTTACAGAAGAGCCGTTTAAAGTTTTATTTTTTAGAAAAAAAATCGCTACAAAAAAAATAACAGGTATATTGTAACGCAACTGCCATCAAATATTCAAGATATAAAGGCGCATACTTTGGTTCCTACCTTGATAAAATTAGTTTATTATGTCTCGAAATAAAGGTCGCTTAAGACAAATCTGCTAAAAATGAGAGAAAGGCTAATTGGTTCAAATACCAACAGCGTCTGCCGCCGGAGGCAAGTCAAATGACTGTAGTGTACAAGTGCACTTTTTTAAAAAGAAGGCTAAATGAGCTAAGTGCTAATTTTACTATACAACGGGGTAAGGCTAAACAGTTTAAGCGATTCTTTAATGGAAATAAGTGGCGATTCTAATTGACTTAATGATACACACTAATTGAAAAACGGATTGCTTAAATCTCAGGAATTATATGAATATGATGAAACATGGTGGTTGAAGCTCGGATATTTAGAGAGAAAGGTATATATTACTCTGCAGGTCTAAAGAAAACAAAATGCACTGATTACAGCGTTTCATCCGCAATAACCTTTCTGTCGCTTTTATTGGAAAAAAAATGCTCTTTTTGCCTAACATCTTTAATTAATTTATTACTACGCTTGATAGTTACGTTACATTTTTTAATCTTAATTTTTATTTTATCTGTAGTCAGTTTTTTTTTACAATATAAGCGGCAGAAATACGTAAGTAAGTATTTATATTTAAACTTTAATTATTTTTAAATAATCAAGAAATAACAATGAAAATAATTAAATTATTTCATAATGTGAAATACACAATGTCAGTATCACACACAAATCACTACGGCACATGCGCCTACCGACACAGACTCCAAGTGATTGACGCGCCCGCGCGGGGGGCGGCGGTAGTTATAGGCGAGCGGCTCAAAAAGCACCGACGGCGGCAAGAGTGTGATTGTACCGCCGAGTCAAAAGTTTCTCATAGAAAATTTTGATGACTTAAGCTACACTGATATGATGCATTATGATTTTATTATAAGGATTTAAATGACACAGGTCAAACAAATATTCTATTTCAACCGACATTCTCACCTATAAAAAGAGGTTCAAAAAGCTTAAGTAACATACATTTTATGGTTTAGGGTTTTACGTATTTGGTTGAAGCGACCCATGCCCTAAAAAAATGGGAAGAGCTAAATGGTTGAAGCGACATGCTTCTTTTATTTTAAATGGAGGCTAAATGCTTCAAACGCCTATGGTGGCACTTTTTTGTTGAAGTTCAATTGACTTAAACGACTATGCTCGTGTGTGATGGAGTAAAGCCAAAAGGTTCAAATCAAAACGAATGACAAAGTTGGGAAAGTAAAAACCGCTTAAGCGGGAACCAACCAAACATGTTTGTGGGTCAAGTCACATTTCATTCAAAAATGCAATTTTTTGTGTTGCTTCATGCCTTGATTTTTTTAACGCTGTACCAAATTTCAGAAGTGTTAACCGCCATCAAAATTGTCTGATCGCTATGAAACCGAGCTCAATCGACGGAGAAAAATCTGCCGATTCCGATGATATAAATAACTCAATATCGCCCAAAGTGTCGCTTAAGCCAATTAGCCTTTCTACCGTCGAATTATGTTGATTAGTCCTTAAGCACTAGAGGTATTCCGCTTGTTATCTTATAATCCAACATCAACCTAATATTTCGAAAAGTCACTTGATTCAGCAAGCTCGACATATTCGCTTTTGAAAGTACATTTTACATTTTATCACTATAACCGCTACGAGATATTGCGCAAAGTTTATTTAAAATAGTTACAGCGTTACCCCTTGGTGATACAATGTTCTATTATGATCACGATACAATTAAGCTGTCTGTAGAACTTACATACGTTTAGTCGCTAAACACTATACCCGCTCATTCTATGCCCACACAGTTACATGATATCTCCCCAAGCCTGATGATACAGTGTTCTTCAAACAAATCCGCTGTCAGTAAAACTTAGTTGAGCCGCTATAAGCGCTATTATATCCGCTCGTTCTATAGCCCCACAAGGACGTGATATCTCGCCAAGTCTGTTGATACAGCCACCTCTTTATCGTGGCGGTACAAATTCGTTTGCAGCTCGATTGTCATGGTAATATCTAAAGTTGTTTTAATACGGAGTGGTATGTTTCGACTTTGAGCAAGATTATGGATTTTATAAGGACATAAATAAAATTATTCACGGCAAGATCGAGTTACTTAACAGATATCACGCACAAAATACCCATATCGGCCCTATCGTTGGATTTTGCTAGGTTATGTTTCCGCTGGAGGATTTGTCTCTGTCACGACGCGACGCTGAGGACGTGGGTTTTTATATTTTATTTGATTTATATTATTATATTTCATTTTATATACATTTTACTAGGTACCTAAAATAGTAGATTACATGTCAAGGCCGGATGGGAAATGGCTTGGACGACGTGTAATTGTAGGCCGAGGCGAAGCCGAGGCCGACAAACATTATAATCAGAGGCTTTCCCATTTACCGGCCGAGGTGTGTATACTATTTGTCTGCTCAACGGAGCCAGTAAGCGGCAACTTAGTTTGGCTAAACGGCCGGCAATGTGCTGTTTGCCGGCCGGAGGGCAGAAAATACAACTACTTCGTGTATTGTGCCATGCATAATATGTAATAATTTATTTCAACAGCACTCATCATCTCTATTAAGTAGCGTTTAAATTAAAAAAAAATAAGAAAACATATTGATATATTTAACCGCTGTAACCACATCCTTGCAACAAAATGCAATCTTCATAAACGCCCCAGCAAGCATACAGGGTAAACATATACTGCAGCCGCATTACACATTTATGCGCCCGAGGGGCCGGCTTACAATGCTTTTTGAATTCACCTCGTTTACTGATCGTACAGGGTGGATAACAGAAAAAACAAAATACAAATGTTGGGTTATCAAACAAATAAAATTTTAGAAGTAATCGACGTGATGAAAATTTAAACATGTTATATACACACTTATGATTCAGTTTGACTAATATTTTCTTCGGCTATCGTGATTGTTACTCATGAAATAAAACTATTTAAATGGATTATGTAATTCGTGATCTGACAATGAAAAAAATTGATAAATTGTCAGTCACCCGTATACCAAAAACTCTGTAATTTGTTTGAAACGTCGGGATGAAGTTAAATGTAATTAATATGCACGAGTTATCGGTTTTCATAGTTATATTTCAAAAATAGTTTGATTTTTTTGCTATGTCGGTATTCATCATAAATTTCGTCACTAGTAAATGTTTATGGCTAGAAATTGTGATCATATTGGCAATCAAAGAAATTGTTACATAATGAGACAGCGATATAAAAGTAATGGTATACTTTTTTTTTACAAAAACATATTTAAATTCCATCAAATGTTAATATTATGTGTTCAAAACTAAACTGACTACTTTAAACCCGCAAAAAATTATCACAATTGTACCGTGCATCTTCAATATTAGAAATAAAAATTACTGAAATAAAATAGATAAATCGAACAGAAAAAAAATAAACCACCGAAATTGAAGGCGAAATATTACGTTTGCTTTTATTTATGTAATTTCACCGATAATTTCGGTATTGCTATGTCTTTTCCTTTTATTAATGTATTTTTTTTCTACTGTGTTAGTGATTAGTGTCTACCCTCAAAATGTTTGAAACAGAAGATCAAGAAAGAGACAGAAGGCTCGGGCTACAACGGCGACACACGACCAGTAGGACAGCAGTATTACCTTCGTGTGTTCCGAAGGGTTTTCTAAGTTCAAACAGTGTACTCAGGCTGAACACACAGAATAAATACCAAGTAAGAACTTCATGCACTGTGCTCAATGCAAATAGAAACTTTTTCACACCACCTATTCGAATACAGGCCTTTTCTTCCCTGCTGGGAGGGATCAAAGTGGCACTTTTCTGTTCAAGGACTTTCTACTAGCCTGAAAAATCACAATGAAATATGAAAATAAACAGTATGTTTAAAATTGATAATAATTTCTTCAGAATCGATTATTTGCATAAATATTCAATATATCTTTTATTTTTCTCATAGGTGGTGTGAAAAGCAGTATGTGCCACACGGTATCAAAATTATTTCGTCTTGGGCGTTAACGCTTGAATCCTTCATTACGCTCAGGTTTCCACTTTAGAATCCCTACCTACGGTCGGGATTCAATTGTGGAATCCGTCGCTCCATTCAGGATTCAATATACGCCCTCGCCGGAAATATACCATTTTGATCCCTTGTGACACAACCTACTATGATTTTGGCTTGGATAGGCATGGAAGAACTTAAAGGCACTAATATACTCGTATGTTTGTAGAAAAATTGCCAATGAGAAATAGTTGGCCACCCTGGATACGGTAAACCATGAGGAAAGTGTATCAATCACCGGCCCTTACCGCACTCGCTCGAGGCTAAAAGCATGATTCCATTATTGTACCGGTTACCTTAGGGTAACTGTATGTATATTTACGCTGGAGTGAACCACCAGACCATATCATAGAAATATGTACATGTGATAAATAAAATAATTATTTGAATTAGTTCTAATTCAATTTAAACTTTCTAGACACATAATAACTATAAATATAATTTTATAACGGTTAAACTCATGTGTATTTTGATCAAACTCAAAATCATTTTATGAGTCTTTCCGGTGGACATTTTAAAAGTTAAGGGCTATAAGAGTTCATTTTCTTATTAAACCCTTATTAAAGGCACGCCTTAGTAAAGGCACTCTTTTCCTATTGAATTGTATGATAAAAATCATTACTACACTCCTACCTGTTGCTTACTATTGGCCACAGGAAAGAGGGGCTCTACAGTTCAGCTGAACTCGCACTTTTTCTTTCCTGTGGTCGATAGTTAAACAGCCTGTGGACAGGCAGTAATGATTTTTATCATACAACGCAATGAAAAAGGAGTACGTCTTAATAAAGATAGGTAAGGCTTTCATAAAAAAATCAAGCTTTATAGGCCTTAATTTTTAGATTATCCACCGGAAAGACTCCGAACATGGGTTTGCGTTTCACCCATTTAGTCACTACGCTCATCATGTTTTATCTCTTTGGTCCCAGCGGGCGGCCCGACGAGCGTCAGTACGCGCGGCGCTTGCGAGTCGCGAATCATGAACGCGAACTCAGTGCTTGATAATGGATAGCTAGGCTCTCCAAAACATGATCCGTTTATGTAACTATCACAGAAATATTTCCTCTTCAGTTATAGTTGTTTTTTCCTGTAGATATTCATTTATGCATCTATGCCTATACATGTATCGTCGCTTAGTATTTAGTACCCACAAGACAAGCCAATTATTTATTTATTTGCTCAGAAAATATCACATGTTAATCCATTGCCCTTTGATTGACAGATCGCTAACGAATTCAATTAGCACAACTTCGTGTTTTAATTATTCACACGTAGGGCTCATATTTGTTTGTCTTTGGGGCGATTTCATGTTTTGAGGCAGGGGTGATGTAATATTTATTAAACTGATTGAAGTTGCAAGGAATGTGAGGGTAGTGCATACTGCATAGGAATTAATAATTTAATATTTGCAAATATGCCACAATGTTAAGAAACATTTTTTAGGGTTTCAAAGTAAACTAAGACCTCTTGTAGTTTCGCCATGTTCGTATATGTCTGTATACAGCATAACTCAGTGGCCGTTAGTACTAAAAATTTGCAATTTGGTACCCACAGGTATACCTACATATTAATCAAGCCGATAAAATGGTATGCCGACAAAATAGTGCCCCCCATCTAACCTTTGATCCGAAAATGAAAAAAATCATGAATAGTGGGCTTCTCTCTTTGTAGGGCAGCGGTCTCAAAAACTACCACCTTATATAACACTGTATTTTTGTATTTTTTTCTTATACCATTTTTTGCACCAGTACCAAAACGACAACCTTATTAAAACACTGTATTTTTGTATTTTTTTCTTATACCATTTTTTTGTACGATGGCGTTCTGGCTTGAATCCAGATTTTTTTTGTGTCTTTCCCTGTAAGGGTTATAGAATACTTTAAAATAAAACTATTTCTAACATAATCGGCCCCGCCGTTTTTTGAATAACTACGGAACCCTACACTGAGCATGACCTGACATATTATGATCTTGGCCGGAATATATTTATTATCAAACCGGAATAAAAAAGGGATTCGACAGTACTTTTGACACAACATTCATCAAGAAAAGTGCTGTTTATAGATGTTTTTAGTGATTAATTTATCTATTGTCATTAAATCTAAGTAAACTATTGAACACAGCGTGTGTATTTGATAAGGGCGAATATTTTAGTGGCGATAACTGTCGGACCTAGAGAACTGATTTACATTTTTTTTTTGAGAGATTAAGGTACTTTTTTTTTCATATAAAGTAATTGAGCACCCAGTGTATTGCATCCACTGGTAGCCATGTTAATTAACGTAGACATGAGACCTACTACCGCGAAAATCGAAATTCGGAAAATTTGAGGGTTTTTCTCGGTCACTCAAACGAAGGCGTCATTAAAGTGAGAGAAACAAATCCTCGAAATTTACGGATTTCGTTTTTCGCGGTAGGGCCGCAGCATCTAAACGTCACACGAGTGTCATGTCAGTTGGACGGCTTACATTGCTGCTGGGTTGCACTGTAGAAAAATCATAACACCTAATTAACAACAAAATTTAACGAAATAATTATCTTAATATCTAATCCGACAAATCGTATAATATACGATTTGTCGGATTAGATGTTATAGCTTAATTATTCGCCCGTATCAAATACCCACGCTGTATATGAAAACAATACAATACAATACAAAACTCTTTATTGCACACCTCACACGTAATAAAGAACAAAAGTTCACAAAACAAAAGAAATACAAAAAACAGAGGTCACAAAAGGCGGCCTTATAGCTAAAAAGCGGTCTCTTCCAGACAACCTTTGTGTTTGGGTAGTAAAATATATAAAATATATCCATGAATTTTATATATTTTTAGTTGTGTCAACAGTACTTTCGAATCCCATTCCATTTCCATTCATCGCGGTTTGATAATACAACTGTTACACAATCTACAATAAAGATTTATGTATATTCTACATATCAGTACGCTTCTAATTTTCTCCCCACTTCACCGCAGACCCCACTCACGTCTGCTCAGATATTAATGAGACAGCGCGTGAATATTGCATGCAACACACCCGAGAACCCGGCGTATCATTGATACTCACTACATTATTCAACTTATCGAATATGTTGTAAAGTATTGTAGAAAATAATATAATATCCTCGTTATTACTTAGCGGTTTAGGATACCCATTTTCGAGTCTTGTCTATCTCATTATATGTATCGTCGCCATTAATACATCACAAACCTTCATTGAGCTTGTCGTGGGACAAGAGGCCCATTTCTCAAAAGCTTGTTACTTGTAATACAAGTGAAAGTCTCTTTTTGACACTATTAACTCGATAATGACTTCCGTTTGTATTACAAGTTACAAGCTTTCGAGAAATGGGCCCTAGGTCGTTTAGTGTAAGCTTTGTCAAGATATTTATTTATTTTGTTTCACGATTGTTTTATAATATCATACGGCATTCTTACACGTCCTAGTCCCACGGTAAGCTCAATTAAATCTAGTATTGTTGAAAAGTATGTAATAACACAAATATTTAACAATAAAAAATAAACCTTCACACAAAACTGATCCAACACCCACACTGTAACAGCACGTATGATGAAGAGGCTGCGCAAATCCTCACCGTACAAAGGGAGCCTTATCTTATCTTACCTTTGAGCAGGTTTCCCACTTCAGCGTCGGAAACTTTACCATCGCGTCTGTAGTTAGCTCTTTCAGGCCTTTCAGTACTTATACTGGATTTAATCACTCGTAGTAATCACTTTACTAATTAAAATTATAAGCAATATTTTTTACTAAAATTATTTGGTCATAAATATCTTGGAACATTTTACACAAATCAACTTAGTCCCACGGCATGCTCAATTAAGGCTTGTGATGCCAAACCACTATATCTATGAATATAACAGATAGATACATAATAAATACTTAACCTGTGATTTGGAAATGTTTGTCAGATTGAACATGTTTTCGACCAACTTTTTGTATTTTTTTTAAGACAGAATTTTCTGCTCTACACTATAGCGAGGAGGTTAGAACGCACGATTAATTTTAAATTTGGCAACTTAAGGGTTAAATATATAGACACCCATGATCAAGGAACCTGGTCTTCGCCCAGGGTTACCACCAACTAGGCTACAAAGGCTGACAAACAAACATATTTAATGTATAGTGTGTAGAATATAGCCCGGTAGCCCACTAGATTAATTGAGCCATCGCCTCTAAGACCTAAATGGACCTGCCACAGAACCTGCTAAACCATTCTCAACCTTAACTCTAAGGTCATAAGGTACCTCATGATAACAAATAGGGTAAATTGCTCGTATCGTGAACGTCTGAAGTGGCATTCCGTGGACAATTAGCACTGGTATTTGCCAAATAGTCGCCCCTTGTGTCTTACCTATTCCATGCTAAAGGAGTCAGAATTTTGGATAACGATAATAAATATCATAGGATCTTGTACAAATCATCCTAGTCCCTTGGTAAGTTCAATAGCTACTACGCGATATTGCAAATGATACAAATAATGACCCTTTTTCATAACCGTCTCTTAGCTTAGCAAGCCGCTTGTTCTTCTCTTTCGGTCATAACAATATGTCTATAAGTCCAAAAGGGACAAAAAATACTTAGCGGCTTGCTAATTTAAGAGGCGTTTATGTTTATGAATAAGGGGGTTAGAATACAAATAAAATAACCATGACTAAGACAACGGTTCCACTGCGAATAAGTAAGCAACGAGTTACCTCGCCTGGAAATCGAAGCGACACAAATGGGAAAAAATAAATACCTGGAGTTTTAGGATACCAATCGATAACATTCACCTAAAGCAATTATTCTTGTTGCTGCCTTGGAGTCAAGTACAAGCTGCACGTTAAGGTGGATTTAGACCAAACGAGCGAATGCTCATACTATCCACTCTAAAGGTGCGTTCAAACTAAAAGAGCATTCGCTGTTCTAACCTCCCACTCTACGAAATTCGATCGGTACACAAAACGTGATTGGTTGATTTCTTAGAACGGGCGCTAGAACAGCGAATGCTCTTTTAGTTTAACCGCACCTTAAGAAATCAACAAATCACGTTTTGTGTAACAAACGAATTTTGTAGAGTGGGGAATAGAATGAGCATTCGCTCATTTGGTTTAAATCCACCTTTACAGCAGTTGCATACCACAAATGACGGCAGTTCGTATGTTCATTTACTACTTTTTTTACCAAAAAAAAGTAGCACTACTAACATTAACGTTCTCAAATCTTGCAAAAATACAAAGAATTTCAAAATAACAGTTACAAAAGAGATAAAAATTGCATTGTTTCCTTCCTCTACTGATGTAATCAAAAACAAAATAATTAACATTATTTTAAAACTACAAACGAGCCCTCATTTCACAAAGATTAGTTCAACTGAACAAAACCCTTGTTATTTATAATTAACAAAAGGCTGTTACCTGAAAAAAAAACGGTTTTCACTGTTTCCAAAAGAAATAAGGTGCAAAATAGTGAAGAAAAAACCACCAAATTTATAAACACGCCGCACACAAATCTAGATAACCATCTGCGGGCAAACGCGAATATTGCGCTATAACTAACCGGTTAAAACCGGTCGCCACCGGACTGAACCGGCTTGAACAGGTCCCGTGCGGAATTTTAAGTGACAATGCTATTCTTGTTTAAATATTTGCTTTGGAATGTATGTTTTTGGGGGAAATAATGAAGTATGTTTCAGGTATGATTTTATCCTTATGTTTGTCTCTCAAACGATATAAACTCGTTTTAAAATATTTTTATAAGGTTTTTATGAGGCAAGGCATGTATAAACAGGTTGTTTTAATGAAAATTCTGTAGGTACCTACTAAACTTGTATATTTTATCATAATCTATTTGTTTTGTAATTACTTCTACGAGACGAGTTTTGCCTACTTTGACTTGATGTCGAAAACGAATCTGTATTTTGTATTCGATTAGATTAACGCCAGTAACCCAGTTTCATATTTTATTTTATTTATTTATCTAGATTTTCCAATAAAAATATCTTAGAAATAAATGAATAAATATTTTGGGATATCTTACACAAATCGACCTATTTAGTCCCACGGTAAGCTCAATTAAGGCTTGTGGTGTAGGTACCAAGCGACGATGTATACATATAGCAGATTTCATTTAACCATATCAAACATTTGTGATCAAGGAACAAATTTAATATTTGTGATAAATAAATACACAAATAATGCCCAAGACCAACTACCTCGACAAAATTGACCATTGTCCTCACGAATTACGAGTAAAGAAATCATTCTAACTCTGAAAATAAACTCATAATATTTCAAATCGATAAACCGGTTTTACATTTTATCAAAAAGACGTATGTCTCTAAAATATTGTTCTCTTTATTACCTTTTGGAATTCGATTTATATTAAGACGGGGAAAATTCGCGCCAATGCAGGAATGCGAAAAACTTGCGAAATTGGTTTATGAAGCAGTCTCCAGACAATCGGAATTATCCCAATGCCGATTATGTTGGAGGCAATTTATTTTCCTAAATTTTGAGGACATTGAGTTTTGTTTGTTGGGAATTTTCTTGAGTGTTGTGTTTGAGTGTAAAATAAAGCTGTCTATTGTGATTTTTGTAGAACGAATCAAATTACCTATTTTAATAAATATGTATTTTCTGAAACAAAAAACTGTGTGCTTTATAAATCAACCTAAATCTCAACGGGTGATCAAATTAAAGCACGCGTAGGATTCAGTAGTGTAATCTTAATATTTCGTTATGTGATTTTTTTACTTATAATTAATTACGACATCACAATTTATTTATAAAGTTTTTTTATTCATTGTGACAGTTATGTCATCCGTTTGTGAAATTACGTATCAAATATTATATTACATTGCAAGCTGTTTTCATGTGGAATGTGGATTAAAATGTTGGTGTAATTCTAAACAAAGGTTCATCATCATCATATCAGCCGAAAGACTCCAACACACTCAAAAGATTGCCACAATGACCGGTCCTGGGTGCTTAGCCAAGATGCCAACCGCTAGCGCTTAGTAGCGTAACGTAGTTTTCCCTCTCTGTCACTCTTTCATATTAGTGTGACAAAGACAGTTAGCTGCGATTAACGATGAAGCGCTAGCGATTGGCAACTTGGCTAAGCACCCTGTGCCTCCCGCATTCAGCGGGCTTCTGCGACTTTCACCAGGACAAAAAGTTGTTATCTAGATGTACTTATTATGTAAGTATTATGCCAACCTGCGGCTTACTAATATGTGGCCGATAATGATATGACATATTCTACGGTATGACATCTACGGTTCAGCGAGATGATGGATGCTAGGCCATCTAGTGTGTACAGCTAAAGTGTCAATTTAATTTGTTTTATGTATTAATTATTGTGATTGTTATAATTTTCGTTTCATGACATATTGGATTAGCTGTAAGGTCATGTATGCAAATTTATGAAAATAAAATAAAATAAAATATCATCATTTTCCATACTATTATTCCCACAGTTTCATTTGGCAGAACCATCACATGGCAAAATATAATTTTAATTAACAATAGGGATTTTACAAACAGTCCAAACCGCGCTGTATACATTTTAAACTCATATTTTAAAATCAGGCCATCAACAAACTCTCTTATTATCTGGTTTCCATAACTTAAACTGCAGTAAATTATAAGTTGGATTATAACTCGACCCGCGGCAACTGCATTCACTGCAGAATTTGGCATCACTGCCATCTCTCGACAAACATTTGACTTTGTGTCTTCACGCGACGAAACGCAACTGTTTTTGTTGTACAGTCACGTCTAAAAGTATGTATACATAATAAGATTTGAAAAATATGTAGCCACACATTTTCATCAAAAATATGTATCTATTACTGACACCAAAAAATTGTATTCATTAAACTGTTTCAGTATTATGTAATCACATAATGCTTCAGAAAATTGCATACTTAAATAAATTACATATAAATGTATCCTCCTCGTAGTCAAAAATAAGTATACATGAATTTCCATATACATTTGACCACACTAATTTGGCAAATATTTGTATACGTCGTTTGATTCATAGATAATATTATTATGTAAACACGATTTGATGTTTTGACGTGCCTAAGTGTAATCGATTTTAAAATGAAGTTTCTTCCATGTGGCCAGTGACTTTTTTTATAATATGGAACCTATCTAAAGCTACAAATAGGTAGTGGCTGTTTATGAAACTCATAAGTATTATAATTTTATATTAGTGACTAAAATTAAAACTACTATTTTATAACTGATAAAGAGAGAAGAAATGTTTTGTTTGTCAAGCATTATAAAGTAAATACCACTTGTATTTGTATTTTTTCTTATTACTTTCTTAGGGCAATTCAAAATAAAGAAGTTTGGGTTTGAAGTGCTGGTAATAAATAATAAATTTAAGATAGACAACTGCCTATCAATATAATTCGATGACAATTATAAAAATATAGATTCGGTTCTTGAAAATATAGGAGAACACGACTCTATTTTCAAGACATTAGAGTGCATGTTCAGATATTTATGAGCACCCTGAATAATATAGATATTTGTGATGGCGACAATAACATGTTAGGGACATTTTTCTCCTGTTAGTTGCAAAATGCCGTTCCGATTTTGACCGAGTAGAAAAAACTTGATATTATTAAAATAAAAACAAAAAAATGCTTAGGGCACTTTTCTGTGGATGACCCTAAACTGAAATACACAATATTTCAACTGAGCTCAATCTAAAAATTTGGACTGTCAAATGCGTCATAGAATAATCGTGAGATAGATGTATGCAGTGACAAGTCTGCACTGTTTTCGTGAATTGTCAAATCAGTTAATTATACAACTTACGATTTTATGCCAGTCAGACAAGGTTTGTTTTTGCTGTCTGAATACATATTTATGAATCAAACAGCGTATATAAATATTTGACAAATTGGTGTGGTTACATGTAAACGGAAACCATTCATGTATACTTATTTTTGACTACGAGGTGAATACATTTAAATGGAATTTATTTAAGTATGAAACTTTGTGAAGCATTTTGTGATTACATAATACTGAAATAATTTAATGGATACATTTTTTGGTGTCAGTAATAGATACATATTTTTGATACAATGTATGACTACGTGTTTATGCAACCTTGTTTTTGTATACATATTTTTAGACGTGACTGTACTAATAAAAAAGAGTAACAGAGTCTATCAACCATCACGATGGACGTTTAGCATGGAAAATTTCATGGAAAATTGTCTTTTCCATATTGAACTCTAACTAATCATTTTGTATGAGGGGTTACATTTTTTAAAAGATTTTTCGATCTTGGTACTATACCGAAAGTTCATTGTAATGGTTGGTAGACTCAGTCGGTAACGGGCAGGATCGTCCTTACTGTTCCCCCTGTATATATTATCGCTTACGCGCCTTCTGTATCTGACCCTTGATCCAGCCATCTAGCGAGATACTCTTAAGATGTTGGTCGAGACTCTTCGCTATCAAACCGTTCGCTGTAACGATTATCAGGACTATATGATCGTCGAGTCAATATCCCTCATGGCGGTTATCTCGTGGGCCAAGTCTACGTACTTACTGGACTTGTCCTTCTCGGCCTTCACGAGATTCTCATCATGGAGGATGGTGATTTCGACGAGCACAAATCGCTGCGACACGTCACAAGTCTTAATTGAGCTTACAGTGGGAAGTTGATTTGTGTAAGATGGCCCAAGATATTTTATATCATATTATAGTAAGTTTAGTAGATTATTAAGCATTTGAACACATATTTAAACGCTTCAAATCCGTTTAAGTACAAAATAAACCAACAGTTAACAGTCTTTACCCGCTAACAAGGTTCCCGGGCTCTCAAGTTTCATATAACGTTGTTACGTTGTGTCGCGTTGGCCCGACTTTAATATTGTTCGGTTAGTGGTTACCGCCACAGACTATAGACACAGCGCGAATAAAGTAGTTTTCATCACACTTGCTGTCTAAGCGCGCCATTGCTTGCATGCATAGCGGGAACAATAGAAAAGTAAAATTCCCTAGGGAGTAATAAAAATGTCAGGACGTTATTTAATAATATTTTGTTTTTAAACCTATTTTTTTGGCGGCAAGTGTGATGAAAAACATTATTATGCTTCACCTACGGCGTCGGGCTTCTAAAATTCTCGTTGGTAATTCCGTAATTACCTCCCTAGATGCACATGCACAATGTACTATTATTTATAGTATAAATGATAGAAATGCTCTTAGAGGTAAAAAACCAATATATTATGATAAAAAATATGTTTCAAGTTAGCATGTGTGTAGAATTTACTACGAAAAATTACATCTGGCGCCTAATATTTCACCATAATGACAGGTGCGACAATAATAGTAAAATATTACTTATACTGACGTCACAGGTCATCGTAGGCTACTGCTACCGCTACAATGAAATTATTAAAAAACGTGTTTACATCGTTAATAAATAATAAACTACTTACTTTTTATTTTAGGATATTATTTATTTATTTAATCTTTACTAGTAATATTAACGCGAGTTTATCCGTTTTCATAGTTTTATTTCATGTGTATTCCTCGCGGTAACCGAAGAAAATATTATTTAATCTTTATTGCAGAAAAAAAATCGCTACGGAGCATTCTCTACCATCGGGCAAAACAGAGAAACTGTGTGCGGTGCAAGAGAAGCTAATAAACAATGAATAAAATAACATCTACAACAACTATTACATAGATAATAATATTCATTCATATTCATATATTATAATATCGGTACAATTATAGTTTTTTTTAAACAATTGTCATTTGATTCCACAACAAGTAACTAATAACTGCTGATTTATTAAAGTTCTTGCATTTCATTTCACGTTGGAGAAACCGGTAACCATAATAGCCCATGGACGCTGACAATATGAGGGAAAATAGGATTTCCGGCCAAGTTAGTATATACGACGGATAGGTAACGATGCCGGGAATCCGTTTTCACACCGAGGCATGTATATTGCTTTTCTCAAACATACAAAGAAATACAAAAAAAATGAAAATGCTGTCGAAATTAAAAAAAAAGTTACTTTACAGGCCTTGGCCTGAAAAGTGTTATGAAATTCAATTTCCTTCCCAGTGAGTTACAGCGCCCTAAGAACGATACTTCCGAGTCTATTTTAGGTAACGTTTCATTGTATGTTTGAGAAATAGTATTTTTCCCGTAATTTGCCGTAGTTATTTAATAATTCGTTATATTTTGAAGCAAAAAATACTATTATTTGGAAACTACAAATTGTAATGGTATACAAAAACCATTTAAAACTGTGTGCTACCAACTCGCACCGGGGTCGTATCTCACCAACAGCTAGATTAAACTTTTGTTCGCGTATTCTAGCATATTCTAGCTTATTCTGGCAAAATTTTAATTAGCCTCTCTTTGAGCAAAGAATAGTGCCACTACAATATTGAGCTTAGTGCAGATGAGCTTAGTTGGGAGAGTTACTTGCGGAGAGTAGCTTGCAAGTGTAAACGAGCCCTTAAAAATACACCATTTCTGCCTCCGTAGCCTAGTATATATGTATGTTAAGGTAAATTAAGACCAAACGAGCATTCGATCATTCAATGTAACGTTTTATGTAACGAACGAATTTCGTAGAGTGGGGGATAGAATGAGCGAATGCTCGTTTGGTCTAAATACACCTTAAGTTTTATTGTACATTAGACACGAAATACAGGAAACACAGACAAATTTGATAAAGTTAGTCAATATTTGTTATTATCCTTGTTTGGTTTCGATTCATGTTGTGTTAGTTAAAATATGATTACTTTCGACTTTCCGTTTGATGTAAGTCAACTTTGCCACCAGCCTTCAAGTTTTCATACCAAAATGACAAAACGTATTAGCACCAAATGTGTTAAGTTGCTAAATCACTAAGCCGTTGCAAACGAGGCATTAGCTTAGTACAGTTGTAAGAACTTGTATGCCAGTGGAGTGTGCAAGGACTTAATTTGGGAGCTTTTAGTTATTTAGATGCAAAATGTACGGCAATTGAAAAGGTCTGTCGCAGTCTAATTTTAACATAAAATATTTATATTAAAAACTTCTCATACATTTTAACGGAAAGGTTATTAATGTTTATAACAGTTGAATTTAAACTTTCGTGAGACATAATAACTATAAGTATATTTATTTTAAAATGTAATCCTTATTACTTGACGTTGCTTTGTATTTATAAGGTTAATTAATATACATATTTTTTTTATTTTACATTTAATTCATATCAGTTCTGACGATCCGCTTTAGGTGAAAAATTATAATATTTATAATGTATTTGCCGCTTTATTGCTTACTTGTATTTTGTCATTTTATGTAATTTATATTGACAAACACAATATGGATTTTTATGGATTGACTACAAACAATGTAATTTATATAGTAATCAAATGTTATGCAAATGAATTAATATAAATCTAATCAAAGTATAATTTACTCACGTATATTTAGGTACTACGTGCGACATGTTTCGGTGAGCCTAGGTCTCCATTATCAAGTACTGAGCCAGCGTGAGTTTAACTGTAGTACAAGCACTACATTTTTTTTTAATAAAGCTATCGCCAGAAATGCACTTTTAACCCTTAAACAGGCCTGGCGATTTTTTCACTTTCGTATCCTGATTTCGGTAGATAATAGCGTCAATAAAAAACTAAATTCTTGTCTTTTTTTTAGAAACATTATTTCTAAAAAAAAACCCAGTGGTCAATATAGTCCCTGTGCTCGTCACCAGGAGGCCTACGTGTTCCGTATGTGGCCACTGTCCTGCTGGCGATACATTGAAGTTTTAAGGGGTAGTAGTAGTATGTTTACATGTAATTATGGACACAATAAGATCACAATAAAAGTAAGAAAAATTGATATTTATTTTTATATTTATTGGCGTCTCCTCTGTTATTATAATAGGAGTAGGGTTTAGGGTCCAATGAATGAGACAATTACCAACTTCGTATTTGAGCAGTGGTTTATTCTTCACCAATTCGCGATATTAAAACATCAATCTTAAAATAACAAAGCGTATGAGACAACGTCTGCAACTGACCATTTCGATGACAAGAATGCCCCCACCAACCATCAGTCAGGTTACTTATAGGACTTAGAGGGTCCGGGCGGGTGCAGGTGGCGTGACGTCATACTGGCGTGATCGCCTGATCGGTCAGGTCAGGTGCAGCTGTTGTTTTTGTACATTGATTACTATTGGATATTTTTCACATTTTAGATTCTACATGATGACGCCGCCGTCACGGCCATACTGACATACGCACGTCCTCGTGCGTGCAGCTTTACAACAAAGCATATCAGAATCGAAAGAATGACTTTAACTGTTCGATCATCCTGACTGATAAATTATCTTGGCTTGATACCACAAATGATGAATCAGGTTAGCCTGGGCCGAACGTCAGGACTAGCCTCTTAGATCCTTCTGCATGACACTAGAGGAGTCACTTCTTCTTTACCTGCTAGTCCGTGCATTGTTCTTTTTGCCCCTTTAGCGGAGTTATGTCCGGTGTCCTTCAATCAAAACGTATCTTTTCCTTGGCTAGACCGGACATTATTGTTTTTGTCCCTTTAGCGAAATGATTGGTCCGACCCGACATCTTTCAATCAACATACACTCATCTTTATTGGCTAGACCGGACACTAATACTTTGTCCCTTTAGCGTGCTTAAAACTGATTGGTCCGGCATAGCCCTTCAACCATATTTTTGTACTCCCTTTTTTAGTTTTATTCTATTTTTTTTTTCTTTTGGAAAGCTACTATCTCTCAACAATATGCTGTCATTATCAATAACATTTGGCAAATGGTTATAGTGACAAAACGAATCAAACTATTGTCAATGTGACACGCCGCCGTCACGTCATCATGACTAGTTGACTATAATTTTCATTTTTTTTATTAACTCTTTTTTTTTATATCTAGTATAATGTTAATTCTAGACCGCTTACGTAACTTTTTGTTTTTACTTTTTGTTATGTTGTTTTTTTTTTATATTTACTTTTATGTTTCTATTTATTTTATCATTATTTTTTAAATCCACATTTCGCCCTCAGCGTGACCAGTTATTCTCCTTATACATGTTTATTGTAATAAGACATAAGTCAATGCTTTTTTTATAGACTATCTAGATTTTTTTTTGACATAGCAACGTAAACCAAATTCAAATATGACCTCAATTTTAAACCGGCAATTTACATCGAACAATAACCACTTTTCACGCTTTTGTCATTGCTCAGAAATTTGTTTTGAGTTGACCAAATGAAATATTTTATCGTTCTATTTTCATAATTCCTGCCACCTGTCTTAGCTATGTTGTAGCGGCTGCACTTTTAACACATTTCTTGTAGACACAAAATTCAATTTCAATTTTATTTCATTACCATTGCAAACATATGAAATAAACAACCAAAATATTTTTCTTCCAAATGTTCCACAAACAGGCCATAGATTAAACACAAATTTTGATTTATTCGAATTGCATTTGGAATATTTTTTTGCCAACCCGCGATTCTTCAAATTTTCTCGCGCTCACTTTACGCTCAATATTCCCAGAAAGTCAAGAAAATGTTTTTTTCGTATGGAACATGTACGTTGTATTTGCTGAACATCTGAACGACTCTCTGATATTTAGATTGTAAGTACCTAAGATTTTTTTTTTCTTTACTTTTGGGATGTTTTGAAACCAATAAAGGACTTTCATTTTTTTTAAGTTTTTTTTTTAACCCAGGTATTTTACTATGCACTAGATTACTAACTGACCAGATCAAAGAGTGAGGTAAGATAAGCAGCAATTTTGTTGACTTACTTCGATCGATTTCACTGCATAATATTCTTTGATGATATATGGTATGTGATATTTCTGACCATGTGAGCGTAATTTTAAGATAATATTGATTTCAGGGGCACAACGTTGGTCGCCAGTTCTTGTGTTTTTTTTTTTTACTTTTTTTTGCTGATGTGTTGGTATATTTCCTTTAAAACGATATTTAGTCACGATTGCAAGCTCGCCGTCAAGCGATAGATTCTAGAACTTCACTTTTTTTTTTTTTTTTTTAGGGAAGTTAGAACAAAAGTCGTTGTGTCAATTTTTTTTGTATCAACTGATGCAGTTTTCTGTGAATATCAACTATCTATGTCATCAAAGTAACACTAAAGTCGAATTACAGGACTAAAGTTTTAACATTCCTACAAGGCCCTTAAAGGCTGCCACCCAAATTTGTTTCAAATTGTGACATCACGGTTGCCAATCAGTGATAAGTTTACTATGGGAGAACAAGAAAATTGCTATTTTAACTGGGAACTAATAACTTTAATATGAATGTTGTACAAGTTTTTTTTTTTTAAACTACAGAGTGAACGGCGAATTTTTTTTGTAGATTTAACTACACTATGTCACAAAAATTAACACTAAGAATCAACACTATTGCACAGTAAAACCAGCGTAAATAAT